>WOFM01000585.1:215486-520733 GCA_011428145.1 Ericerus pela | reverse complement strand
GAAAACCTTACTTCAAACTTTTCAAGAAAAAAGGAACTCTATCCAAAACTTATATTTTCACATTCTGAAGAGTTCGTCGAATTATTTAAATCATTATTCGAACGTTTCACTCATTAATTTCAGAAAATAAATTGGTATAGCGTTCTAATATTTAAATAGTATCTGCTTATATTGTTAGGAGTCACGAAAATATAACTCAATACAAATTCAGTTTTCACACAAAGTACCTTTTTCAAAAAGTAATGCCTGCATTGTTTGCCTTCAAGATTTTATCAGTTCTAGCAGTCCATTAAGCTATATAGTCAAAGCTTATTATAGTCCGTTCAATCAAAATAAGGAAGACAATTTCGATTAGGCAATCTGCTTTACAAAATCGTGTTTTACATGTATTTCTTAAGGTACTGTCAATCATAAGCTGCAAAATAAATCAATAGAAGTATTTGTCATCCTCATCCGATTGGTTGTTATGTTGATAATTATGGTTCAACAGAGTAGACGCACCTAAGTTGCCCATGTCTTTCTTATTTTGAACGAACTAAAATTAATTCCTTACTCTGCACACGTGCAAATATCAGCAGTAAAATATAAAAAATTACCTTATTTCAAATTATGTTTAATTTCTGAGACATTATTATAAATCAGATCAGTTTGGTATGGCAAAATTCAATTGTGAAATATGTTTCGTCGAATTTATCACTAAATGTGGTCTCAAAAAACACATAATTAAAAGTGGGCATAGTAACGACAGTCCTATGTTCAGAAATCTTGTGTTCAAGTAGGTATTTCTGAAGTTATTAAATATTTATTTCCTGTTACTTATAATTATTTATGTAGCATCACCAGCTACTTAGGGAGCAAGAATAATTATATATTACCTAATTTTTTTTTTTTTTTTTCATTTTAATCCATTCTACCAACAACCCATGATTATGCTGTAATAAGTTACAAAAAAGAAAGTAAAGCCCAATTTGATTTAGAAATTCGTATTCTGAATATTACAACCATTGAAGAATCTAAGTTGTGGATTAAACAATTCATGAAAATCAATAGATCTTCTTACATTATTTGTTACACTAAAAAAAATCACTGTGCTAAATTTCCTTATGAAGTAAGTGGGACATGAAATTTACCTGTATGTTGTATTGAAGTTATGTAAAAGAAGCAGAATATCAGTTGTCTGTATAAATTGCACCGGAGTCATCCATACCTGCAAGGTTTTGGTACAAAAGTTAATGGATAAATTTAAAGCTTATTTCATTTATTTATTTAGCCAATTTAAAATTAAAATCATTGGTTAATATTCATTCACTTTTCATTTTTTAATAAAAGAGGTAGGTAGGTATATCTACATTAACTGTTATAAAAATTCATCTTTTAAATTTCTCAATAAATATTTTTGTTATTGTAAATTAATTAAATATCTGTGTTTCTGTTCCAGCTAAAATACTGTTGTCAAAACTATAGAGAGAAAGATGCCAATCGTCACCTAGTTGCTAACTCGTACAGCACAAAAAGCACTGAATGTAAAGCTGCCATTTTAGCAAGCTTATTGATGTAGGGAGATAAAAATAACATTATTTTAATTTTCATTATGACTATATTCAATTTATTTAATTCACAATGATTTTATTTTTATTTTTTTTAGTAGAAATTATGTAATTGTGCACATTCATTTCCAACATGATCATTCTTTGAAATTGGAAAAAGCTTTACTTTACAAAAAGCCATCAACAGACGTTAAAAACATACTGCAATCAATGTTTGAAAATTGTCTTGACCCATCCGAAGCTTTGTACTCATTGAAAAATCACATTAAATTGTAAATATCAAGTGATGAAGAATATATGTTGAAAGTTGCAGATTGCCATGAAGTTCCTGATTATGATTTTGTCAGACACCTTTTTAATAAGCTGTTCAAAAGCAAGTATGGATCCGCTCAACCAGATGATGTTTTACTCAATTTAAATGAATTTTTAAATGAAAAAAATAAGAGTTACTATAGATTTAAACATTTCTCAGCTAATGAATTTGCTGTTATCATCATCATCCCAATGATGCAGCAAATTTTGAAAGAACAATTTGATGGGGAACTTACTTTTCTAGATTCTGCTGGTTTAGTGGGCAATTTTGGTCTCAAAGTATTTTTACTCATGACCAAAACAAATGTTGATGAAATGCCTCTTTCAGTGATGATTATTACAAATGAATCTACCAAAATGATAGAGGAAGGTTTTAATTTACTGCTAACTCTGAAAGAATCTAATGCATTTGGAGGTAGAGGTAAAAAAGGATCTAAAATTATTATGACAGATGAATTTGCCTCTGAAACTGCATTAGTTCGTGTTATTTTCCCAGAATCTTGTAATTTACTTTGCACCTTCCATATACCACAAGCAGTTTATAGAAGGTTGTTGAATGTTGAAAATGGTGTCAGCTCAAATGATTGAAAGACTGTATATGCTCACTTAAAAAATATGTTATATGCTTGAAAAGAAAATGAACTATAGGAAGAATACACTAAACTTATGAAAACCTATTCAAATAATCCTAAATTACTTGTGTATTTTCATCATCTCTATGACCATAAAGAAAAATGAGCTACTGTTCATCGTTTGGATCTTCCAACAAGAGGTTTTTCTACTAATAATATTGTAGAAAGAGGAATGCGTATTTTGAAAGAACAAATTTTTCATCGTATAAAAGCTCAGTCACCATCAATCTTGGTTGACTACATCATGAAAAATTATGATGAATATTATAGAACACGATTGATGGACGCCACATTGGATCGTTTTAATCATAAACCAAAACATTTGAAGAAATGGGAGGAAGACTACTCTGTAGAGGTTGATAAGGAATCCTCAAGTTTTTACTACAAATTCAATAAGGAGAAAAAAGTGCAGTATGTAGTGAATACTGATCTGGGCATTTGCAGCTGCTATATGGGCATAAATTGGAATTATTGCAAGCATCAAAGCTTCATTACCACCAAAAATGTAATGAGTCATCCCCTAAAATTTCCTCTTTCTGCAGAAGAGCGTAAACATATATATTACCTATCCTCTGAAAAATATGATATTGATCTTGAATTTTTCCAACCATTAAATCATGAAAATGAAGATGGCTCCATTCACCATCCACATGAATCTGTTAGTTTTACTGAACCTAGAGAGTTCAATGAAGCTTCAAAAATAACCAAGGATACAAGAGAAGATGAAAAATCAGCAGAGACTTCTCTCAATCTGCTGCAAGAAAACATCAATATATTTCTTGATCTTCTGAAAACAAATCCGGCTTATTACGAAAAAAGAATAGATTCATTCAATAGAGAAGTGGAAAAGTTGAATAAGCCTTTATCAGTAGCTCGAATTACAAGTCTTTTTTCATTTAATAAAAATGCTGGTTTTTGGCCAAAAAATATGCATTAGTAAAAACAAATTGGAGTAAATTCTCAAGCTGTAGTTCGTTGAAAGAATCGCAAACAAACTTTGAATCATAATTACTTGACCAAAAATGTTAGAAAAACACAGCATTCTCTAAGCTATAGAACAGATCATAATCTTTATTAATTTGATATTATTACATTGAAAATTATCATGATTATTATTTATTACCAGTTTTTTTTTTCAGCAAAGTATAAGTAAGTACATACCTATTATATATTAGGACAATACTGACTTTGAAGTTGAAATAATTGTAACTTTATAATTAGAATTAAATTTTATAAGATAAGACGACTTGGTCATAAATTTTGTAATGAAATGGTGGATTCTTGACGCTGAATAGCCATCAGTACTTCAGGGTATAGATAAGCATATTGAAAAACAGGAAAAATGTAGTATCATAACTTGTAAAATAAATTTAACTCAACTTCTGTTTTGTTACTTGTGGGTATTCATAGTCGACATTAGTGTACACTAATCTGAAATCAGTTTGAAGCTCACTGCAAACGCCAGAAGGTAATAACAGAATATAAATTTTTTAAGAGACTAGCACAGTCATGCCGGTCTTTATGAATTTATGACCAAATAGAATGAAGCCACAGGTTTTGTTAATGTATAGGGGGAGTGAACAGCATTCATGACAAGTTTGAATCTTCATTCTTTAATTTTATGATTGGAACAAATGGAGAAAAAAATTATAACAAACTTTAGGTAGTAGAAAAAGGAAGAAAAACCTTAATTTCAAATTATACAGACGATAAATCTAACCATAAATAAAAGCATGAAACTATTGTTGTGTTTGAAGTTTGGGACAGAGGTAAAAATGGTAAGGCTAGTAAATTAATGAAATATGAATAATGATAACTTAATAAGTAATAAGGAATTAACGAAAACAGGCGAAAATAAATGTTGTTGATTGGGAGTTCTGGATAATACGTGACAATGCAGCAAGCTTATACAGATGGTGTGTCCATATTGGTTTAGCTTCTTGCATTCATCCTGTAGTAGTAATTGTAGTTATATACTTATATTCAGATTACAGGTGTAGACTACAATCTGCGGTTTTTTTTCCATTAAAATAATTTTGTCTCTCTATCCTCTCATTACCCATTTTGTTGCAAATGAGGTATTAAAATTGACCTCACAAAACAATTAGGGTAGGGATGATGAAAATTATCCGTTTCATAACAAAAAAAAACAATTGGTATTATTTTCCCATTTTGATTCAATGGTTTTCTATGTATTCACCTAAATTTTGTGTTCATGTTTTTGAAAAAACTACAGAACAGTTAAAGCTGAAATTTTCAGGAAAGGTATAGTCTTTATAGCGTGGTTCAAACTTGGCTAGTTTTCATGCTATTAGCCAGCTCCTTGAGGTTCTATTCTGTTAACAGTTGAATTTATTGCGCCCTTTGAACCATTTAAAATCAACCTAAACTTTTCAGTTCGCCATTCGAGATTCTAAGTAGATTCTTATAAAACTATCACCAAGCTAAAGTTATCTTAAATGACGGAAAACAGCAAATTGACTTTACCTGTCAACAGAATAGCACCCCAAATAGCTCACTAGTAGCTACAAAACTAGCCAACTGTGAATCAGACTTATGTGTAGGAACAAGTCTGAAGAAAGTTCAACCCTTATTAGCTGAGTATTTTTGGAGAAAACTGATGAATAAAAAGTTCTTGGAAAAACAGTCTCTGAGAAAACTACAAAAGTGACTGGACTGAAATTTTCACGATAGATTGCCATTATGTAGGGAAAGCCTGTGAAAAATTTGACATCTATTATTTCTGTAGTTTCCAAGAAAACTGAAAAAGAAAAAACTACTGAAGAAAATTTTGTATTCGCGGTTTAAGAATAACTACTGAGGGGATAGGGCTGAAATTTTTACGAAAACTGATCCTCATGTAGGAGCAGGTCTGAAAAAATTTTAGTGCCTATTGCTTCTGTAGTTTTTAAGAAATAGCAGACAGGGTTTTCAAGCAATGCTGTGTTGGAGTTTTTTTTATGCTTCATTTTTGTTCATGCATGACATTTTTATCTCGCTCAACATTCCAGATAAAAATGTTAAATTCAATAAGTTTCTAACTACATCCTTAAAAATTAAATTACCGACCTGTTTCTTTAGGAAATATCGAAGTATCGTTCGAAAAAAAAACAAAAAAAAATTGGGTCAAAATTCAAAATTCTAATAAATTATGTTGACAGTCAAACACACATGTTGTGATATAATGGTACCGTACTTTCATATTGTTATTTCGCAATAAAATGATTTATTTATTACCATCGAATTATTTTTCAATCGTTGTGACTGTGGATGAATAAGTAGTCTATACATATTTAGCATTTACATACCGTACTTTCTGAAGACAAATTTAGCAAGAATTTCAGAAAAATTCAGTTGCTAGTTTTTGTGTAGAAATTACGTAAGTTCAAAAATTGGTTTCAAATGAAATTCTTATGAAATTAATTTTCTTATTTGGCAATTAATGGTTTTTATTAATAGGTAAGTACTTAATGAATTTTAGCTACGATTAAATACGTTTTTGATATAGTTTGAAAAGCTGAAAGCAAAAATACCAATTTTCTTTATACCGAGAATATCCAATGAAAAATTAAGCTTCTAAAATGTGGTTCAAAATCCAAAGGATGGCAAAAATAAAAATATTAAAATAGTATTTTAATAAAAGGTAACTGTAGGCTACGTGACGTAAAGATAGTAAAATAGTGTGATAGCTACATTATTATTTTTTTATTTTTTTATTTTTTTATCAAGAAAATTTAATGATGAATGTTAAATGAAAACGATTTCATATCAATTATGTACTTAAAAATGCTTCCCCTGGTTTAAAAAAAAATGAAAAAAAAATTATTCGGAGATAATTAAACAGAAAGGCAACTCTCAAGTCTGCTTTAATTTTTTTCAATTTTTTATTTATTGTTATATTACGATACCTATAATATATGATTATGATAAGACATGGGTTCTGTCATCTAACGCTAATTTCAGCTCAGGAGTGTCTGGAGTTTCATTTGATGTCGACGTGTTTCGGAGGGGGAAAAAGAAATTGTTGAAAATTTGATTGCTAATCTTTGTAAAAGCACAAAATGGCCAAATGGACCAAACTGAATCATACCGCCATTTTCATTGGATATGCAACAATAATCTTTGTAAAATCAAACAAAAACTATACCTAAAATATATTTACGTGACATATACGCTTTCATTTTTAACATCACTCATTCAAATAAACTAGAATTTAGCTGAAAAATTTTTAATGGAGCCTAAACGTCATCACATTTGAAGTTTGATTTTCACGAATTCGATTGAGTTATCAATTCGTAAAAAAATTAATTTGTGGCTGCTAATTAAAAAATAATTCTCAAGTATTTACGTTCGAATATATTTCGAATTTTGGTTTCCCAAATTAATATCATAATCATAGTTACCTAATTTTAAATTCCAGTTTTTTCATTTTAAATAAATTATGTATTAACTAAAAAAATTATACGTTTGATGTTTTTTGTGATGGTATCATAAAAATTCTCTATGTCTCATATCAGTAGAGAGAAGTAATGGTAAACATTGATATTCAGTACTTTCAGTACACTATATTTATTTATTTTTATCATTGTTAGGTATTATTTTTTTTAATTAGGTATTTGAAATTTTTTTTATTCCCTTCTAATCCGATTTTTCAATTTGGTGACGAAAACTTTACGATTTCATTATTATCAATAGCACTAATAAATTGTTATACGATGTGTAGCAAGAAATCATTTCCATTTTTGTTGGACAAGCCGGAGTACAACTTGGTAGTGCCTGTTGGGAATTATGGAATATCGAGCATGGAATTACACCGGATGGAAGTTACCAATGTGAGGAAGAATTATGCAACGCCACCGATTTTCCAAGTTCGTTTTACAATGAATCTAGACCAGGAAAGTTCGTTCCTCGGTCTATACTTGTTGATCTTGAGCCAAATGTTCTCGGTGAGTAATAATTTCGCTCAATAGCAACATGTTTCTCATGAAGTGGACAGCCTAAGTATCGAATATAATATTTCACTGATAGATTTCGAAAATAGTGGCAGAAAAAAGAGTAAAAAAGTTCTGCCAATTTTCGAAATTTTAAAAGGCTTAATTAATTGAAAATTTCTCTCCGAAATGATATTAAATTGTAGAATTCTCAATGATTATTTCCTATCTTCGTTATTAAAAGAAGTTTTTGTTTCTCAAAATTCGATTTTCATGTTATTATAGGTCCGTACTCTGAACTTCTTCTTTATTTTCCAAAATGTTTTAGTTTTTTGTAAAACCTTTTCAATATTAAGAATAAAAGTAATCTGAGAAATATTGTTTGGTAAAAGTATTATTAAGCATTTTTAACCATAAAACAGTAAAATTAGGGTGTCCTAAGAATAAACCACCAAATTTCCGTGTTTGGTAGAAAACCATCAAAATACCTATGTAAAAGAAATACACAGAATTTTGTGTATTATATGTACACGAAGTAGCGTAATATTTTTTAGATAGAGTAATTTTGAAACGTTAGGAATGAACAACCAAAATTCACTAATAGGCATGAGCATAGCAGAGGATAGGGCTTGTAACCAAAACATTTTTGAGGTTGTTGGTTACTGGGAAACAGTAAAAATCTATATTGGCTACTGGTTACTGGTTATTGGTTCAAAATGTAATTATCTAGTTATCGATTATTGTTCTGATTAACCAAAAAAACTTTTCTAATTAATGGTTGAGACAAAATTTGGGGTAAAATTGGCCAAAAAAGTTTTCTTCATGTCAAATTATTGATAATTAATAATTTTCCAGGAAGTAATTGGTAATTTTAAAAAAAAATAATCAATAATATTGATATTTTTTAAAAACCAATAAAAATCAATTCTTTATAATTATCATTTTAGTTAATAGTTTTAGCCTTGGAGGATATATATATGATGGAGATGACACATGGGCAGTTTTGGTGTTCAATTTATAGAATGCGTGTCTACAAACAAGTGTACTTCCATCTAAATATCTGATTAGAGGAAAATCTTGTCACGTGCATTTGTTTATAAACACTGGCTTACGAAGTTCCCCACTATTACGCCAATTTTCAATTCTGATTGGTTTGAGTGTTCAGTCTGGGGTACTTCATATGCCAGCATGTGGCATCTATTGTCTAGACACTCAATCCCATGTTAAAACTGTTCTATGTCATCTCTCCCATATATATATCCTCGAAGGTTCCAGCATTTTATGGGAATTAATTATTGGTTATGTAAAATTTTCTTGTTTTGTTTATTGGTTCCTAAATCAGTGTTGTCAGTTTGTGTAGGTTTTTAGTGGTTATTGTTCTGGTTATGATTGTAGTTACAAGCTCTAGCCAAGGGGGAAGGGGTCATTTTCTGCCTCAGATCTACTGAAAAATAACTTTTTTTTCCCATAATTATATAACAAAAAGTTTGGAAACTCGATCTTAAAAAACCAAAAAAGTTTTTATCTCCATAAAGCATTTTTTGCTATGGCCATAGTGATAGGTGAAAAATTTCATAAAAAATAAGGCTTATATTTCATATTTATGGACTAGTAAAAATTTTATTCTTTAAAAAACAGCCTTGTCTACTTTCAGGACATATATGTTGTGATAACGTTTTTTACTTATTTTATCTAGTAAATATAATACTATAAAACCAACTATCAAAGTCTTGCAGTCAATTTTCAGGATATTCAAGGTATATAAAGACTGAAAGAAAGATGAAACTTGCTGAAATTTTTGGGTACCATTGTCCATTCCCTAATCATTTCTTAAGGCAGTTTTGGAGTTGGAAAAATTGACCAGTTATATTTACTATTTATAGGTATTTGACAAATTGGGAAGTGGAGGCTCTGCAAGGAGTGTTAAATTAGTTTCACATGTTAATAAAAATAGTGGTTTAAGACAAAAACCAAAGAAATACTCATGTTCACCACACAATCTTTATTCATGACTACCATTACAGATGTTTTAACACAGACAAAACATCATCACAAAAACATTTTGTGAAAAGACTAAACGGGATGCACATAAAACAAAATTCCACAGCACAATAAACTAAAACAAAGTATAACATCTCGCAATTAGATAACATGAAACAAGAAGGTTTGTTAAATGACAGAGACAAAAACAACACCCCCCCCCCCCCCGCAAACTGCCAGATTTTACAACAAAATATACATATATACTGTGTTGATAAAATTTAAAAAATATATAATGCAATTGATTAGGTGAGACTAAAAAATTTAAAAGATTCAAAACAAATATAAAAACATATCACAACATAAAATCAGGTAATCGAATTAATAAAAATGCATGTGATAACTATTACAAACAATAAATTACGATTACACGTACCAGTTCAAAAATGAGACCACATTTGAAATACAGAACATAAACAATATTTCACTATTGTATGTGTAATATCAATGTGTTTAGAACATAAGAAGACTTGACATTTTAGGTTATGTCAAAATGAAGGCCACCAAACACCTCAATAGAACATCAAAGTTATGAACTTCAAAAATATTATATGATCATGCCCCTTAATGAACACATTGGCCAACTGGTCCTTAGCTGGCATATGTCTCATACATATTGATGTGAGGTGGTAATGACGAGGAACGAAAAAGAGTAAGAGAGAAGTATTCACGACAGAATTTATTAGCAGACTAAAATTACATTTGGAAATAAAATATGAATTAATATGAAATGGCGAAGCAACAGCGATAGCGGATCGAGAATGGTAGGGGAAGCACTTCGTGACGAGAGTGTACGTGTGACATATATATATAGATTGACGTGATGATGATGATGATGAAGAATGAGATGAGGTGGGATTTCGTATCAACACATATAATGTTGGAATCGACATAATCTCTGATAAAATAAAATTTAATGCTAAGATGTTTCTTAACAATTAAGCCACTGACAAATTTAATATAGTTATCATTATCTTCAAATATAGGACACTGAGATAAAATATATATGTACAAATCAATCAAAATATTTTATATAGTTACTGTGTAAAGTACACAATTGCAAAGAGCAACAATCTCAGCATCTGTAGTAGACAGAGTAACTAGGGATTGTTTTCTGCTTCTCCGAATTACCAAACAGTCATATTATCATCCATATAGGCTTAGATGAGTACAGTACCTTCTGAATTTTGTTTTATATAAAGGCATCCATCACACCTGCTGCTTTTAAACCCTATAGAGGCGATGAATGTTTTTAATTTTTCATACCAGGCTTTTATGAACCTGTTTCAGTCCATAGAGCGACCTACTTAATTTTAATACTTTAAATTTTCTATTTAATTGTGGATATATCCCTTCCTGGATTTCTAAATATACTTCATCTTTTAAAATTCCATTAAGGAATGCATTCTTTATATCTATTTGTGAAATTGTGTATCCTAAATTATTACAATATGTTAATAAAATTTGGAGTGTAATCATTTTCACAATAGGTGCATACAGTTCCTTAAAATCAAATATTTTACTAACTTCATATCTGTAATCTGCTAAACAAGCTTTAAATAATTTAATTCAATCATTATCTTCTTTTACTTTACATAGCCATCAATTGCTAATAGGATTTACATTATTAGGATGGTCAAGCAATGTCCGGGTATTGTTAGCATGTAAAGCTTCCAATTCCTTGTATATTGCAACTTCCCACTGATCCTTTTTGTTTGAGGCTTTTGCCTCTTCAAAAGTATTTGAAAATTCATTAAATAGGTTACATACTTACATAATGACATGTCATCTGCAATAGGTTCTATTATTTCTATATTTTCTATATCAACTATCTTAATCTTCCTGTTTCCATTACCATTTAAATTGTCTGTTTCATTATTCATTATTATACTTACATTATTGTTATTCGAATTTCCTGTTACATTATTTATTTAGCTTGTAGATGTGACATCTTCCCTACTTTCTATATTATTATCTTTTTGAATAAATTTTGATTCATCGAATGTCACATATCTAGATATTATTATTTCGTTTGTGCTCATATTCAGGAAATAATATCCCTCTGTGTTATAACCTTCAAGCACCGAAGAGATTGATTTACTGTCAAATTTATTTTTTCTTTTCTCTTTTGGAATAAGAGCATATACATTACAGCCAAGAATTCTAATGTTTGATAAGTTTATATCTTTATTGTACCTAGTTTTAGCCAGGATTTTGCTACAGTAGTTAAATGTTTGATTATAAAGATATATGGAACACGATACGGCTTTGGAACAATAAATATTATATAGTATTATTGTGTAGCATCATCCTACGAGCCTTTTCAATTAGTGTATGATTAAGACATTCTGCTTGTCCATTTATCTGAGAACAAAACAGGACTTTGTTACCTAATTGTATACTTAAAATCTTACATTATGTTTCTAGTATGACATTTATATATTCAGTGGCAGTATTGCAGTGCATCTCACTCATACCTCTGCTGAATATGTTTTTAACTCGAGTTTCGTAATCAAAAAGACATTTGAATACTTGATCTTTGGTTTCTAGTGAATAAAATGTAACAAATGTAAAATCATCGTGAAATGTTAATATAAATTGTTTACCATCAAAGCTTGTGGTTTGCATTGGTCCACATAATTCAGTGTGCACTAACTCCAGTGGTCGCGTGGTTTTCTTATTCAGCTTGTGTGAGGCAGTTTACATTGTTTACCTTCAACACAACACTTTCAAAAATTTATATTATTATAATCAAGATCTTTGATCAAATTGGCTTTCAACATCTTTTTCATTACTTTGAAATTTGAATGCCCCACTTTCAGAAACATTTAAATACAATTTAAAATTATCATTTATAAAGAAGTGAATATTATATAATTCGTAATCCAGTAATTTACCAAAATTTCTTAACTCATCAGTATTTTTACAAAGTAATTCTACGTTTCCTTTACAATCAAAATTTACTTTAATCCATAACTGAGTAAGCTTTTTAATTGAAAGGAGGTTGGTCTGAAATTCATTTGAACAAAAAACATTGTTAATAGAACATTTAACTCCCATTTCAGACCAGCATATAATCATACAAACCTTTGTTGAGTAAAAATTAACTATCATCATTTACATAATGGTTAGTTACTCCCAAATCCAATTTAAAAATTAATTAATCATACAACATTGTTTCAATAGACGTATTTAACAATGAAATAAATAAGCAGGATTCATTAGACTTCGATTTATTATCAGACAACAATTTCATTACCACTACCAAAAGTTTCTAACAAATTGGCCTTTTGATTTCTACAATATTTTGCTACATGGCTAAAATGATTACAACTGTAGCACTTAACTTGCGATCTGTTCGAATTTGGATTATCAATCGCCAGGTTGCCACAAACATGACCTATGTTGCCACAATTACAAATTAATTATCGATTTATTATTATTATTATTATTATTATTATTATTATTATTATTATTATATTATATTATTATTATTATTATTATTATTATTATTATTATTATTATTATTATTAGTATTATTATTATTATTATTATGATTATATTATTATTATTATTATTATTATTATTATTATTATTAGTATTATTATTATTATTATTATTATTATTATATTATTAATTATTATTATTATTATTATTATTTATTATTATTTTATTATTATTATTATTATTATTATTATATTATTATTATTATTCTTCTTATTATATTATTATTATTATTATTATTATTATTATTATTATTATTATTATTATTATTTTATTCTTATTATTATTATTATTATTATTCTTATTATTTATTCTTCTTATATTATATTATTATCTTATTATTTATTATTATTATTATATTCTTATTCTTATTATTATTATTATTATTATTATTATTCCCATTACAAATTTTCCATTCTTAGTGTCGAAGTTGCAGTGACCTCCAGCATTTGATTCCAATGAGTTTATGCTGTCTTCTACAATTGATTTGCCACATGGCAAACTGTGACTATAATAATTTCAAACAATTTGTAGACCCACGAAGCTTTATGTCTTTATTTAACAGCTTCAACTGGTCTGCTCCAGTTTGGGATTGTTTTTGTTTTCAAGTATCACTGTGCTGCTGTAACTCGAAGGAAGTGACATTAATAGTTGCTCAATGATATCCTGTTTTGAGAGGATGATGTTTGTGGCTTTCAACTTGATTACAATTTCTTCAAAATGGCAAAGATAATCCTCCTTATTACCATCATCTTTCAGCTCCAAGTCCATCCACTCACATTTGAGCAAGATCTGGCTTTCCATATCAAACATCAAGTACACACAATTGAGCTTATTGATGATCTCATAAAGTTCAGTGGTGTCTTGAGTTTACCACAAATGCGAATCATCAAGGAAACAAATGATTAATGAAGAACGAATTTGATCCAGCATCTTCACAAGTCCCTCTCCACAAACCTTCATGAAGAGTCAAAATCTTCAGCCTTTGTAGTTGTGTCCCATAAATCTATTTAAACTGCTGCCATTTTTCAGCACATCCAGCTTCACATAGAAAGGCTAGGCCTCAGCCTATATTGACAAGGTTCATAAAAAAGGGAACACGAACTGATAATGTGCTAACACAAAGGAGAGCCATTCATGCCTGAACTTTCCAAAGGTGTCACTCTTTGAAGCATTTGACAAGAGGAGGACATTAACATATTAAAAAAATTAAAAAAACTATTGACCAGAAAAACACATTATTATGGGCAAGTGACATATCTGGACCCATAAGCTGTTAGTAAAAGTGGTGATTTAAGACCAAAATGAAAGAAATAAACTCATTATCACGACATGATCTTTATTTATGACCACCAATACAAACATTTCAACACGGACAAAACATCATCACAAAATCATTTGGCAAAAAGACTAAATGGGCTGCTCATAAAACAAAGTGCCACAGTACAATAAACTAAAATAAAGTGTAACATCTCGCGACTAGATAACATGACATGACATGATCAGTTTTGTTAAATAACGGAGAAAAAAGCAACATCATACTATCACAGATTGAAAACAGGACCAAGTATTTTTCCATAAGAAAAGAAAATAGTTTAAATTGATTTTCTGAGAATGGGAAAGACTTTAATATGGATGATCATTAATCATTAAATGATATCTTTAAATAACATCTAATTGTAAGGATAAAAACTCATTTTTAAAAGAAATTTTCTCATTACAAGATCAATAGATTTATACATATTTTCATATATTTTCCTATTTACAGCCAATTATTATTTTTGCCACCAGGGTACTTATCTTTTGCCTCTACTGTTGATTATTTGAGATTAAAAAATTACCTCAGTTGACCATCGATAAAAAAATTTTAAAATTCAATTGCCCGACTCCAGATTTGAAACCACATCTCCAAAATAATCATCTTCTATTTAACCACAGGACCATGGTGGTAACTAATAAATGTTTGTTTTCACAGCAATATGGATGCCCAATCAGATGAAACTATATAAAATATACTCTTTCATCCATTGCATGTAATATGCAAACCTAAACACATTGATAAGTAAACAAACAGGTTTGCTTAAATTAAGATCACAAAATCAACATCCACTTCCATATCCTCTCAGTTGATTTTTTTTTCCACTTTGTTTCTAAAGTTTACACAACAGTTGAAAATTTTAGAGCTGTCAAAATTGGAATTTCTAGCAGTTGTTTATACTAGTTGTCAATCATGTCAGTTGATGACTTTTTTTAGAGGCTGTCATTTTTAAAAATTTCAGTTGGAAATTGTCATTTTTCTTTGCCCCAAAAAACCCCTTTTGTTTCAAGTTTCATTGCTGTATTTTGTGTGCAGTTCTTGTAATATATGACTAAATATTGAAAAAATAATGCACTTTTTTAATCAAAATCAAACTCTACTCCAGATAAGAAAAACATGATGTCATAAAGACAATCACATTTCTTACAAGTGTCCTGCAAAAAGAAGTTTTTTCAGCAGGTTACATATTGTGACATCATGATTTAGGTTCACTTGGACTTCAAAAATTTTCTAAGTCCTTGTCAATAAATATCGGTCGCATTAATTAATTCATTCATTCATTAAAAGTACTTTCTCCTTGAATAAATTATTAGTGAAATAAGAACTTGATTAGTGTTCTTTGTGATAATCATTCCAATTGTGAAAAAATTTGAAGGAATTATAAATTATCGAGAGGATTTGCAAGAGAACAGTTGTTTGTAGAAAGCTGAAATTTTGCTGAAATATTGACGTATGTTAGTTGAAGATTCTGTGAAAATTTTGCTGAAATTGTACATTTGGTTTTTTAAATATTACTGAAATTCTGAATTCTGTTCAGATTGAGTGATTTAAATGTTATAAGAATTTAATCTAATCACGGAATTACAGCCATATCTCAAAAACCAAACGTACAATTTCAGCCAAATTCCTGATACTAACTGATAAGGAAAGGTAAAATTTTTGAAGTTCAACTGAACCTCAATCATGAAGTCATGTATGTAACCTGCTGAAAAAACTTCCTTTTGCAAGACGCTTGTTATTTCTGTGCAATGTGGAGATAAGAATATTGGTGTAAATCTTTGACTATATAGTACTGGACTATTAGAGAAAGATGATTTTTAATTAGACATGCTGGTGCTAAGTAGGCAACCAGAGTGTATGTTTTGAGGTATTTTGATATTTGTTTATGTACATTATTCTTATGAATTTAAGGGATGTCTTCATCAGATGTATTCTAAATTGGTGAATTCAAGCAAAATGTTGAAAATACACTGAAGGTATGCTAGGGTACCTATTTTTTAGCCAGCATATTTTGACATTAAAAAGTACATTGGTATTATGGAGCTTCACTGATCCAGTACTATATAGTCAAAGGGGTAAACAAAACTATTTTGAATGTAGTCTCTATTTAATATGGTGATCTCTACCTTTTCCTTTCCCCCCTAATCCATCAACTCATGATGTCCCATTTTTATTTGGAATGAAGTAAGTATTGTAAACCATGCAAAGAAGCACATTGAGGTGGGTGGGTGATATGTGATTACTTCCCTAATTCTCTCAGTTACTATTCTTGGGCACTGCACTGTTGGAAAAAATATCACACTTAGCCTACAGACTAAAACAATATTGAAAATGTTATTTAGTCATTAATCTGTGTGAAGTTAGATGAACATTTCAGGCAAGAAGATGATCATTTAAAGATCAGATTTATACAACCATAATATGAGAAGAAAAATAACTTGGAGTAAAAAACTTTTAAAATAACAAAGTCCCAAATTACTAAAACATATGTATCTTGAAAGAAGATATTAGCTCTGTTTGATAAAACTACACCAACTTACACCAACCAACACCAAGAGAGTGATTCCACAAATTTCAGAATGTTATATGACTTTACACCTAGTTTTACTTGAATATTTGTGGAATATCCCTACTGGTGTAGGCTGGTGTAAGTTAGTGTAATCCTATCAAACACAGCTATTGATGACATGATGTTGTGTGTCCAACTAAAAATAAGTTCAGTATACAAAACAATGTTGGCTGTGGATAATATCAAAGTCACAGATTACAAATGTCAGAATGATCAAGTATGATTTGACAGTTTGTCACACCCCTGCTCAATTCATAGAAGCTTTAAAGACAATTAACTCTGAATCAAAAAACAAATTAAAAAATATGAAAATCAAATAAAAGCGTTAAAAATAATAATTAAAACCACACGATATAAATGATTAAAATTGTTGGTACACACACATAAATTTAAAAATATGTGACTAAGACTAGGACTACTACTATTATCTCTCTTGTTCTGGACCTCCTTAATTCTAAAAATTTTTACAAAAAGTTTTGTTATTATTAGGGCTTATAACACTAAAAACTTAAAAAATGACATTGATTTGGGAACCAATAACCAAAACAAACAAATTTCACAAAACCAACAACCAGTAACCAACTCCCATAAAATTCTGAAACCATTAACCAGAACAATAACCAGAAAGAATTGATTTTTATCAGTTTTCCTGAAATATTAATATTATAGATTATAGTTTTTAAACATTATAAGTTACTTCCTGAAAATTATCAATTACTGATTTTTGCCTATTTTGCCACAAATTTTGTTTGAACTAATTACCAGTAACTATAACCAATAACCAGAAACATTGTTTTGGTTAACCAGAACAATAACAAGTAACCAATATAGATTTTTATTGGTTCTCAGCAACCAATAACCCTAAAATGTTATGGTTACAAGCCTTAATCATTCCCCTTTCAAAATAATGCTTTGGATCTGTTAGTGCCTTAGGCCTCCTCCACTCTTCTGGGTGGTAGGTGTTAAGCAGTGAGCAGTTGCTACTTACCACTCTGAGATTTAAGTGGCAATGTGGCCATGCAATTTGAGTAATTTAATGAGCAGTATAGTGGTGTGTTATCACTGTTTAAAAAGTTTGGGGATTAGGAAATAAATTTTAGCTGTAAACAATGTCCTTAGATGACGATGTATTTGACTTTTTTCTCTTGGATAATAACTTGTTTTTACAAAATGAATTATTCTATGACAATGGAGGAAGGTTTGGTCTTCCACTATGCATCTCAACAAACTCATCCAATTTTGCAATTTGTGTCACCCTGAACCAAATAAAAAAAGACACCAACCAGCTTCTAGCCTTTTTCTCAAGGAAATTTTCCAAGGCTGAAAAAATCTATAGTACTTATGGCAGGGAGTTACTGGCTATAAATGCAGCGATAAGGCATTTCAGACATTATGTAGATGGTATATGTTTCACCATATATACGGACCATAAATCCATAACACGTGCCTTTGAAAAAAAAGCAAGCATGCCTCACCTTGCCAAATAAGACAGCTTGAATTCATTAGTCAATTCACAACTGACATAAGGTATATTAAAGGAGAGCTGAACCAACCAGCAGATGCCTTAAGTCAAATTGTAGCTATCATAATTCTATCTCAGTTACCATATGCTAAAATAGCAAAAGACCAGTTAGAAGATGAAAAATTAGAAAAATTACTATTTTCTAATACCACTGGTCTTAAAATAAAACAGAGAAAACTCCCAGACACAAAAATACTGTAAAGAACGCCCATTTATTCCATTAAATACAGAAAAATGGCGTTGGACAGTGTACATAACTTATCATACACTGGACCTTATAGTACTACCAAACTCTTGGCTCTGAGATTTATTTTGCCCAGAATAAATTCAGACGGCAACAACTGTGCCCGTGCTTGTCTAAATTGCCAGGAACCTAAAATTGGTAGACACATAAAATCTGCATTCAAAAGGTTTAGACCAACCAACTGGTTTAAACACCTTCATATAGACTTAGTAGGTCCATTACCCCCACCTTAAGGACATAAGTACCTACTTACAGTGATGGACTGTGCAACAAGATGGCCAGAAGCAATCCCACTAATTGAGATGTCAGCATCAATAGTAGCTAGTCAATTATATTCAACCTGGATTGCTAGATTTGGAGTACCCTAAAGCATCACAACAGACCATAAGAGGCAATTTGAAAGCCAATTATTGAACGAACTAACCAAAACTTTGGGTGCTAAACACTGAGCTACTACAACCTACCGTCCCCAATCAAATGGAAAAGTATAAAGATGGCATAGAGCTCTTATAGCATTTATAATGGCCGCTGATACAAAAATCACAGTCTTACCAACCATCTTGATAAGCCTACACTCTGCCTCGCAAACTGATACTAGTCACTCAACTACCCAACTAGCATTAGGCAAATAATTATGTTTGTCAGGGAACTTCTTTACAAAATTGAAAGAAATCAACCCCAAAACTTAGTTCAAAATATAAACGAAGATGCTAATCAATTTCTTAAGCAAGCACTTACACATGGTAAACAAAAACCTTGTGTGAAGATACTTAGCTACAACGTCGCATATGTTCTTCCAAAAGGAATGCATAAAATGAGCTTTACAAAAACCCTACACTAGACCATATAAAGTAGTTTATAGAACAGAAAAAACATTCACACTACTTATATCAGGATAGGAAAAGAAGCTGTTGATAGATTGGGTCGAACCAACATTCCTAATTAGCAAAAATGCAGAATTAGACAAAATAATAATAGAAAATAAAAATAAAATCAGATATAATATAAACAAAAACTTCGAAAAAGACTAAGAAATGATTACAAAATCTGACTCACAAAAAAATAAAACACAAAAAACAAACAGTGAAATGGTCAAAACAAACATTAAAAACAATATATTCAATGATAAAACAATCACTCACACATACAATCCTAAAGAGGCAGATTAAAAGGAAAATATAGAAAATCTTATCAGCAACCAACAAAAACATCACCTGGACTTTATAAAGAATGAAACATAATATATATATATGTATAAAATTTTATCCTCTTATCTCGCACGTGCTGAAAAACACAATTGTTTGTTGAACCTAAAATCAAAGGTGAGATAAAAACACAAAAATGAGAGAATGATGTAACAAACAGTTGACTGCAAAATAAAATTGAACCGAATCAATGCAACTACCAACAAACACAGATCATTGTTTGTCAACTATTGCTCGAAGCGCCATCTAAAGTTCAATTAGAACTGTTTGCTTCGATCTATTTTTCACCCATATTTTCTCACTTTTTCTTCTTGTAAGCAATTCACTAGCTAAAAACAAACTTTTTTTTTCATATCATGTCTTCAACTACTTCAACTATCAATATGGAAGCTGACCAACTTCTCGATTATGAAGATGAAATGTTGCTCCCCAATTCAACAAATCCTCCCAAACCTACAGATTCTTCTCAATTCTTTGAGAAAGTTGCAATATTGGGTCAGTACTCAACAAAATTATGCAACCAAATCCAATAATTTTTCCATTTTCTACAGATCAATCGGCGGCTTGTTCTTCCATGGCTAAAACCATAGAAAAACCTGACGTTAGGAAAGTGGACAATCTCCTCACTTCCAAAAACAAGCTCTCTTTAAAATACCAATAATTCTTAAACTAGAGCCGAAATTTTCCAGTTTCAAATTCTCCACCTCTGCCATCTGTAATAAATATCATCATGTTGCCACTTCCCAATTGCCACTCCTTCAAAATTATAATCCAAATCCTAGAAACATTCAGGCGGATGGACAAAGACTCCATACACATATAAATAGAAAATGTGGTGTCCAATCAAGAACTAGGTATCAACAACAGTGTAGACTATCATACCACAATGGCACTATCACAGGACATACCCTCAGTGTGACCCTTCGAGATTTACTCTTTGGAGGAAATGCCAACCCTCGTAATGACACAAGACCACCTACTGGACACTGAAAAGTTGTCCATGGGTACCCCCAGACTTTCAACTTGAGTTGTTCCACTGACAGTGAAACTGGGGGAGTAGCTGTGGGGACCATGTTTCTCCTTTCCTCTCAGGGTTCAGCCCCAGTTGACATACAGTGGTTTTGGTTCATCACCAAAACCCATTTCTTTATTAGTCTACGTACTTAAGAAATACACGATTTGTAGTAAGTATATAGGCTGAACAGACAAACTGCAAAATTTGTTCTCTACTTAGCAAAAATATACTATGAAAATGGCCAATGCCAATTTGTCAACAAATACATAGTCTGATGATCAACATTAGCCTAAAAATACGTCAACCATGAATCACAATAATGACAGGTAAAGTGCATGTAGGTACAGTCAATCATATACAATGGCAATACCTATCATTAGTCGCCAGTGAATCGAGTTTTGAAAGGCTGGCTTCCTAATCAAAATGGTTGACAAGAACACGCAAATAAATATTCAATGCCTGTGGGTTACGAGGTTTAACCCACGTACTCATGTAGGATTTATAACTGGAATGGGGGTGATGGGGCATAGCCCCTTCCTGCCAGGCTAGTTAGAAGAATAAAATACCTCAGGCTTTTAGAAATTTCTAGGGATAAGGTCAATGTTAGACTTTTGGGAGAGATAATTCCCTTCGCTGAACTTCTTTTATACATCTACATAAAAATTTAAAATTTATACCCTGTACTTTCATCTGATGTCATCATAAAACATTAAAACATATGTATACATATTGTATAAAGGGAGTCCGAACTTCTTTTGGTAAATCGATAGATATGTATAGAACTCGATAAAACAAAAGAAAAATCCGTGCACAAGAAAATGTATATTTCCAAATTTAAGGCACTATCTTGTAATTCGAAAATTGAAAAATCACAAATTTCAGCCCAGCCCATGGTAGTGAACATGTTGATCAGCAGAGTACTATTTTTGACTGAGATAAATGTTTAGTAGGTACTGTATAGCTGAGACAAAAAAATAATTCTATCAATACGTTTTGCCTATTTTCAAATTTGACGAAGCTGAAACACATTGAAAATTCACGACACTTGAAGTTTTTTTTCGAATTTTTGTGGTACTGGTACTTCCTTATTTGACTGAAATAAGGTTTTTGAAAAAAAAAAGTGAACGAAAATTTCTTAGTTATTTGAAGCTCGCTGTCGGGCAACTTCTTTAATTCTGACAATATACATATATAAAGGTCATTCCATAGGTGACACAATCGGTAATTTCCCAATTTTGAGAGAGCTTTCTCAGCTAAAACAGGATGCTCACATAATGTGAAACGTTTTGTACACCTCTCGTTTCACAAAACAACGCTCAAATATTTATGATAAACACTTTTTTTTTCTAGACGAAATAAAAAACAACCAATACAGAGATTTGTTCAGACCAGATGCGTTCATTAGTGGTAACGAGGATGCGGCCAATAATTATGGCCGAGGTCACTATACGGTGGGCCGCGAAATTATCCAATATGTTATGGATTCAATAAGAAAAGAAACGACTATGTGCAACAATTTATCTGGATTCTTCATCTTCCATTCGATGGGTGGAGGAACAGGATCTGGCCTAACGTCATTGATTGTTGAAAATTTGGGAAATGAATATGCTAAAAAAACAAAACTGGAATTCGTTATTTATCCGTCCCCGCGGGTAAGTGACACAAGCGGCATAACCATATCTGTAGACAATAGTGAAGGATGAGTAGAGGGATGCCCAGTTCTCACAAAAGAGCATCATAAATCTAAAATCCTGAACATACACGCAGCTCTCAGAAGTCAGATGTTATACTGATCTCTGATTGTTGTTCTCATTGAGCTGTGCATAGAATATTTAAATCGAGTCACCCAAATTGTGATGTGAGGCGTACAGAACGAGGATCGAAAGAACTTGAGACTTGTGGTAATATTGAGGTTTATTGCACGAATGAAAAATACATTATTAACAGAATATGAAATGGCGAAGCAACAGCAATGTACGATCGAAAGTAGTAGGGGAAAGCACTTCGTGGTGAGAGTGTACGTATGACATATATATATAGTGATCGTGATGATGATGATGAAGAATGAGTGAAGGTGGGATTTCCGTTACAACACCCCCCTGAAATTTTATCGAATGAGTTCTTCATCATGTTCGATGCTGAAAGTCAAATTATTATTGTTTATACAAAAAATGTTAATATTATAAATGACATATACGTAATAAAATATTTTCAAAAAAAATTGTTGACATCGTATTAATTTAAATATTATGGTAACTCTATGTTTCTAAAAAAATTTTGTTTTGCTGTGCTTCGAGAATAATAATTCAAAATAAATAAATAAATAAATGGTAAAATATATGCAATAGTAGGTTAATATGTGATGCTGAATAATATATGGCATCAAATAAAAAATATTAATGATTATAAAAATATATAAAAAAAATAAAAATGGTAACATGCAAAAAGTTTTTCGTATACATTGATGACTAATATAAAATATATTCGGAAGTGTGCTCTGAAAATATTCTCGAACATTTACATCTATAAAAGAATTGAAGAAAGGAAAAAAATAATCACGATAAAATAAATTGACAAAGGTTTATGAGGCACACGATCGGTTATCAGAAACGTTACGTTTTACAGGTATTATCTGTTGTACATGACATGAAAAGATTATAGAATAATATTCATCGCATCGCTTCTTTATCTTTCGAGTACATCATTGTGTTTGGACTGGCGCTTACAATATTTTATATGATAGAGGAACGTTTTCGACTTATCTTAATTTGCGGTCATGTAATGGGTTTAATCTCTATTGTGTTTATTGTCGTAGAATTGCCTTTCATTACTTCGTGTGGGAATATTACGTGTATTTCTCTCACGGTTGTTGAAAAATGTACAGAATTTTTATTATTCGAAATGTAGGGTTTCTACTTGCTTGATTTTCTTGCTTTTTTCTTTGTTAATATTTTCGAGATTTGAAGCATTTATCTATTGCAAGTATTTTCCGGTAAATGGTATTGTTGAGTACTAATTTTTTCATTAAATTGAAGGTTAGATTTTAAGCATTTATTTTCATGTTACGACTTATATTTGGACTTGGGACGACTTGTAATTTATGATGATGAATTTTGAAATATATTATGACTTTGGAATAAACGAATTATTTTTATATTATATTATGTGTAAATATTCGTTCCATTTAATATTTTGACAACGATATTTTCGAATTTTGTTCGATCTAGTGATTTTGTCAAAATGTCTGCTAACTGATTTTCGGAGCTTACAGTCCTAAAGAATATTATTTTTTCTTCAAATGCCTCCAAAATTGAGTAGCATTTGATCATTAGGGCTCTCGACTTTTTTTGACTACCCCCTGAACATATTTTTTGCGTTGAAATGTTATCTTCCATTATATCTACGCTTAATTTTTCACCTAAAATTTCATAATTTATATTTTGTGTGACTTTTATGGTATCAAGTGCATCATAAACTGCAATTATTTCAGCTGCCGTGCTAGATGATGCATGAATAGTTTGCTTACCGCAATTCCATTCTACTAAATCCCCATAAGAAAATATCATAAATCCAGTTATGGATTTTCCTTTACTTAAATTGTTTATATCTATATTATTTTCATCCACCTGGGGTGCATACGAGGCATCAATATAGGCCTGTATACCATCCCCTTCTGATTTATATATTATATTGTAATTTTTCGTAGTATTAATATATTTGAAAATTCTTTTTGCATAATTTTTTAATGTATGATTAGAATTATTTTGGAATCGGGATAGAAAATTTACCGGGAATAAAATGTCCGGTCTTGTAAGTCTCGCTAAGTATAGCAATCCACCTATCATTGACCTATATTCGGTGTCATCTATGCCACCTTCAATTTTATTCAATTTTAATCCCGTTTCCATCGGAGTGTTCGTATTTTTCAACTCCGAAATTCCAAATTTTTTCATCATTTTTTCTATGTGTTTGTATTGAGAGAGTATTATTGTGTTTTGTTCTATATTTCTATTTATTTCTAGTCCCACAAAAAATTTTGGGTTATTTATTATGGTAATCGTAAAGTCTTTCTGTAGCTCCTCATTTATTTTTGTAATTGATGACTGTAAGTTTGATGCGATCAATATGTCATCTACATAGGTTAAAAAATATATTTTTTCATTATTATTAATTAGTGTATATAAGCATCTGTCGCTCTTAGTTTTAATAAAGCCCATTTCCCTTATTTTTGCGTCCAATAAATCATACCAGGACTTACTAGATGTTTTCAAGCCATATATCGACTTTTTCAGTTCCAAAACCTGATTTGTGTTGATATTCACACCTTCAGGTTTTCGTACAAATATGGGTTTAATAATTGGTGAATTTAGGTACGCAGTTTTTACATCGTACTGTACCATAATTAATTTTTCTTTATTTATTATAGATAGCAATGATCTTATTGTCCCTATTGATGCTACGGGGCCATGGGTTTCCGCAATATTATATTCGGTTCTATCCCTAAAACCTCTTGCTACAAGTCTTGCCTTGGGTTTTGGGTTCCCAAATTCATCAAATTTAATTGTGAATATCCATCTTGTATCTATTAGTTTTTGGCGATCATAGTCGACTATTTCCCACACGTTCATATCATCGAGAGAATTAAATTCGTCATTTATCGCCCTGATCCAATCATCTCTAAAGGGGTTTGATTCTATGTCAGAATAATTTCTAGGTATATTATCCTCTATATATATTTTATTATATCTAATATTTATATTCATGATTACAGGATTAATTATCCCCAAATCGTATTCGTAATCTGAAGATTTTATTACTAATGGTTTATTATTTATTATTAATGATTTTATGTTCTGGGTTTCATCCACTTTAACATCACATGAAATATATGATTTTGTGTTGTAGGGGTCTTTAAGACAATATCCCGTATTTGTATAACCCATCATTATATTTTTTTCGGCTCTATGAGCTAGCTTTGGGTCAATTTTATTTTTAGATTTTGCTTTGGCTTTGGTGGCATTTTGCTTTCTGACTTCTACAGGAATATGTCTGTAGGTCAATGCTCCAAAAACTTTCAAATTTTTTAGGTTTGGCTTCATCCCATAAAACAGTTCGTAGGGTGTTTTATATCCCTCATTTGCCTTTGTGGGGGATCTATTAATTAGATAGGCCGCTGTTACCACAGCATAAGACCAATACTTTATGTCGAGGTTGGCATCAATTAGCATGGCCCGTACTCTCCTCATTAAAGTTTGATTTTGCCTTTCGGCAACACCATTCAATTCCGGAGAATATGGTACCACATAATCCATCGTTATGCCAGCTTCCTTGCAATAATTTAGTATTTTTATATCAGTATATTCTTTGGCGTTATCACACCTAATAGTCCCTATGGGGTACTCTGGGAATTTATTTTTCATGGATAATATAATATTCTTAAATTCATTCGTTACCTGACTTTTGTTAACAATAGGCATCACGAACGTATATTTCGAGAAATGATCTATAAACGTTAGGATATATTTTTGGTTTGCCACTGAAGGAGTAAATGGACCCATGATATCTGAGGATGTTACTTCTAGTTTTCGAGTAGGTTTATTTCTAACACTATTATGACCCAATCTCGAATTATTAGCAATGCAACATATTTGGCAATTTAAGAAATCCTCATCCCTAAAATTTATATTGTCTGGAATGCCTACTGCCAAATTTTTAAGTTTTTGTAAATACCTGGCATTCAAATGCCCCAATCTCCTATGTATAATTAATTTTTTATTAATATTACTATTTATTTGTGGATTCTGAGGTATTTCCTCAATTTCATTATTATCTTCTTTTGTTTCATCTTTCTCACCCCCCTCAGATGATTCCTTATTATTGTCATCTTCTTGAATTTCTAATTCTACAGTGAAATCATCCCATTCATCATCTATATTCTGAGTGACGGGTGCACATATTATATTATTATCATTATTATTTATATTATTATTATAGTTTTTATTTTTATTTTCGATATTATAATATATATAAAATATTCCCTCTTCTTTTTTTGCTGTTATTATTATTTCAGCATTTTCGATAAAATATATGTTAGCTATATCCTTTTGTTGATCTATATTGATCATACCAGTGTTCGTAATTTTTATGGCTGAGATGATATCTAAATTTAGATCCGGCACATAATGAACGTCCTTTAACTCTATCAATGATTGAATCTTACTGGAATTCTCGACTTTGATCACCATTCTTCCCGTATGGGTAGCATATAAAAAAGTATTTTTTCCTGCACATTGCAATTTTATTGGAGTCACGAATTTTTTAACATCGACTAATTTATCCAAGTCAGATGTTAAATGCACTTCTGCAGCTCCATCCAAAATTGCTTTATGATTTAATATATCATAATTTTCATTTTTAATATTATTATTATTTATTAGTTCGTTCATTAACCATTCATTATTATTTCCATTAAATTTTTTTACCATACAGGACATTTTCACCTGTTGATCCGAATTCTCTTTTTTATTAGAGTTCGGTTGGCTTGTATTAGTTTTAGGGGGATATGTTCCCTGACTATTATTAAAATTATTATTGTTATTATTTTCTTGTGAACCATTACCATTACAATTTTGCGCTATATGGCCAAATTGCCCACATTTGTAACATTTTGGATTATTATTTTGATTACCATTCCTATTATTGCCTCTATAATTATTACCTCTATAATTGTTTCCTCTATAATTTGAGTTACCTCTGTAACCATTTCCTCTATAATTGCCATTACCGGTATTGCCATTACTATTCGAACTATTATTCTGATTTGGTTCATTATTGACACCATTACCATTGTTATTGAAATTGCCATTATTATTAAAATTGTTTCGATTACTATTAGTGTAACCATTACGACCATTTCCGTTTCCTCTATAATTATTTCTATTTCTATAATTGTTATATCTTCCCCTGTAATTATTCCTATTATAGTTATTATTATTTTTATAATTATTATTAACTTGACTATTATTACCATTTTGTTTCTTTAGAGTTTGATCTCTGAATTTTTGATCAGAGTCCTCCCTTAATATTCTTTTAAAATTGTCTAAGTTTTTCTCGTTTAAGGGTAAATTTTCATACTGGATTTTCGCAATTGCCTGTTCGTAACATAAGGCTAATTGTAGATTTTCTAATTCCTCTGATTCGGTTACTTCTTTACCACTATCTCTCACGTCGGTTACTAATTCATCCCATTTCTTTAAGAAACCTTTCATATTTCCTCCTGGTTGAAATCTAAATTCAGTCCATTTTGCTTTTGCCATATTTGCAGTGACAGAAGTTTTTGTGCCGTAAATATTATCTAATTTTTTTAGCATAAGAATTGCTGTATTGCAATCTCGTATTTGTTTTGTTATTTCATTAGATACTCTTTCTAAAACAAACGCTTTGGCGTTATCCTGCATTTTACAGTAATTTATCATATTTCTATCTGGCCGAAAATTTAAATCATCAATATTGTTTATATATGGCTGTAAAAATTCGTGTTCCCCAAAAATATCATAGTATCCTGCACCTCGGATAGCAGATATGATCATTCTACGCCAATCTAAATAGTATTTCCCATTAAAAACTTTTCCAAGTGGGGCTTGTATGGGTTTAATTTCGTTTGGGGATGCCATTTCTTCTTCTATTTTTTCAAAACCTAACAAATTATTTTCCTTATTACAAATAGGTGCGAATTTTTTATTTTCGATTGATTCTTTTTCTAATTTTTTTATTAAACTTTTCTCTTCACGATTTTCTATTTTATCCAGTTTTTTTAATTTATTCAATTAGAAAAATCTATTCATGAATTTTTCTTTTGATTTTTCTGAACTATAAATTCTATTTGAGAAATAGTTTACTGAGGATTCTGCAATTTTTATATATTTTAGGCTACTAATATTTTCTATTCTTCCTGAAATATCTACTACAAAGGACTCTAATATTATTTCCCCTGTGAAATATGTGACGTAGGGTAAATCGTACGTTTCTATTTTTATATCGATAACTCTTTCACCTTCAAATTTATTAATTAATTCTTTCAATTCTTCTTCTTTAATATTATATTCACCCAATTTTCCTTCGCACAGACTAATTATTGGGGGCATAAAAATTTAATTATTATTTTACCTAGTTCAAACACACAATTATGTACCACGAAAAATAACCAACTTCAATAAATATTACCCTTACAAAAATAAAATATTTTACTTTACTTCATCTGTTGCGCTGACGAATAATCCCAGTTTTCTGTTCTTTGCTGTTGACCGTTGTACTGGCTGCTTAAATTTTGTTTGGAGTTGTCCGAAAAGTTGGGTCCTCGATTTTGTGGATCTGCGATGAGTCCTCGACGACGGGAGCAGTTTTCCTTGGGCTGTTCACTCGATCTCTTTGGCGGTCCTTCTTGGTTTTAGCGTTCGATGACTTCCAGGTTCGGCCGTTATTAAGTCGGGAACTTCAGCTTCAAATTTACGATTTTATTTTTTGAATTTTCAAAAAATTAATCAAATTTCGAGTTTAAATTTCTCGTGAAGAAAAAACAATTAATTCTTCATATATTACACGACAGAAAACATGAAAAGATTTTCGCGCAACAGTAAAATAAATTTAACAGATTATTTCATTTGTTTAAAATTTTTAAGTCTCTCCTCATAGTTCTACCGCAGCGATGGCTACCATGATGTGAGGCGTACAGAACGAGGATCGAAAGAACTTGAGACTTGTGGTAATATTGAGGTTTATTGCACGAATGAAAAATACATTATTAACAGAATATGAAATGGCGAAGCAACAGCAATGTACGATCGAAAGTAGTAGGGGAAAGCACTTCGTGGTGAGAGTGTACGTATGACATATATATATAGTGATCGTGATGATGATGATGAAGAATGAGTGAAGGTGGGATTTCCGTTACAACAAATTGTACTAGGTGTTCATCATCGGTCGGGTCAAATTTCACTGATAGTAGTGATGTCAAACATATCAATAACTTCTTTCAAAACAGCTTATCGATAGTTATCGATAATTTAAAAAAAATATCGATAATTATTTTCAATTTTTTTGTTTTGCAAAAATTGAAAATTTACTTACATAACAATTAATTAATTCGTTATTGTTATCATTAGACGACACCAACTTCTACAATTGGAATCTAGATACAAAAAACAAACCTATTGTACAATTTTTTGTTTCTGCTGCTAATTTATTGAACAGATCGTTATATTCATCATACCTTTCCACCCTATGTTCCATAAATATTTTAAAATTTAAATAGTTCAACTAGGTCCAAAATTTGATACTCTTCTCTTCCAACTCTTCACTCTGGCTGATGTCTTGATTCTAGACCAGTTAATCACGATTCACATGTATCAACGAGAAGAACTCATCATTTATCATTAAATTTAATAGTCTTGTAAGCTTTTTCAGTTATGTCAAACATATCGTTAGTTATAAATTGCAATTGATAGTTATCGATATTTATAGATAGTTATTGATATTTATAGATAGTTATTGATATTTATTGATAGTTTCCTCAAAACTATCGATAGTTATCGATAACTTTTTTATCAATATTTGACATCTCTAATTGGTACCCTGTAGGCACTCAATTATACTCCGTTCACAGCTTCACGTTAAGATGTGCATGACGTTATAAACCGTATCCACATATTTTACCAGCTTGAAACACAATGTTTGTTTACTCTACTAAATTATGTTTATCATTGCATGTATAACAATGTGCATAGATACTTCTTCCTCCCTCCCCAGCCATCTGCCACCTCTATAGGTGATTCTGATATCACAATCACGCACATCTTAGCATGAATAGAGTATAGACAAGACAAAAATCTTATTTAAGTGGTTGTGAGTAAATGACGCCAAACCTGAAATAAGAATACAACCGAATACGATTGGGAAAAAACTTCTTAAAGCATGGTCTATTTTTAAAATTGAAGTAGCCAGACAGGCATATTTCTTGGTAGTGCCTTCTTTTCATGCATATGCAACTTTACATATGACAGTGTTTGCAAATGGTTTTTCATAAACGTTTTTGTTGCAGGCTGCATAATCAGTAGAGCAAATTCCTCTCTTTAACGAAACATTTTTAAATTAAATTTCCAAATTAAAAAATTGAAAAGTTTTATATTTTTTAGTCCTTTTGGTAGGTGTTGCTTTGTTATGGTAGAATTATAAAAATTATCATGAGTTTTGACCCACCTCTGAAAAAGGGGCACCTCACAATTTTTTATTAGTAGCACAGCCCACGTGAAAATATAAATTACAGCCCACGTGAAGGTATTCACTGCGGCACAGAAGAAAAATTCCATATGAACCAAAGAAGTTAGGCATAAAGTAGGCTTGATGAATGGTGTTACTTCATTTGCCAAGAAGTCACTTATTAACCTGAGTATATTTCATTCAGTTCAAGTCTGTGTAAATACAAGTTTGATTGAAGTTGTCAAGTAGTTTCTAATAAATGTGGAAAAGAAAAAATGCTAGGAGGTTTTTCCAGGATTCTGAAAAAACTACAAAAGTGATAAGACCGACTTTTTGATGTTTTCTCAAAAGTTAGTTCTTGTACATACAACCAGGTCTGATAGAATTGTTTGGTGCTTATTGGTTCAGTAATTTTTGATAAAACTGGAAAATAAAAAATTCCTGAAAAAAAAATCTTCCAGAATATACGTTTACAGATTTGATGAAAGTTTGGTGCCTATTAATTGGTTGCTGAGAAAAATGTAAAACAAAAAAAGATTACTGGAGAAAACAAAATCTGCTGTGTTGCTTGAATTATCATTTCTTTTCCAAATTTACGGCGCAAGGGGTTATTTTTCTTAAAACTGAAATAATGAAATATGGATAGATTAATATGTTTGTTAGATATCGATAATAATTGATAGTTTTTTGAACAGTAGATGTGAATTGGTAAACTGGGTGATAATATTGTAGTTAATACAAACGTGGGCCATAATTCATAAGAAGGTGCAATTCATACATGGCTGACAGAATGCTGGGCCAGGATTAGCCTGTCTAGATCTTTGGCTGGAAGTAACCTACACCCCGTCTGGCTATTAAAATTGTGAAAGTAAATTTTGAAGATAGGCCATAATATGTAAAGGGAAGGTTTTTGATGTGTAAACATCTTAGTACTAAGTTTACATTAGGGGAGAATTACAATCATAACTTGTATGAGTTACAAGCTACATTGTATCCTGGTTATGTGTGTGCACAGTGGGCATATCCACAACCATACTATTATGTTCACTCATCAATCCTTCATCAGTATAGCTATATAGCCCGGCAGATCTCATGTCTTTTTTTTCTAGTAATATTCAGTTATGTTTTATTCATATTTTAGGTTGGGGAACCACTCATAAATCACCCTGTATAGGATTGTAATATTGATTCTAAAATTTATTAAAAGTTAGATAACCACACGCACTAAGAATTCAATTTTTGAATACATGTTGGGCATTAAAATTTTCAAAATTTAAAAATGTTCATCCTGTACCTACTCTCACACTAAATCTTAGAAAAACAGAAAATGAGACATAAAACTATCTGTTCTTTTTTTTCTTTTTTTTTTAAGAGTGTGCACTGGAACACATGGTGGAAGTGGAACTTGTTATGCCAAAATTTGTAATTTTAAGAATAAATGTTTTGTTGGCAACATGATTTTTTGTTTTTTGTTTTTTGTTTTGTATAAATATTAAAATGCAGAAAAAGTCATAAATTTAAATAAAAAATTGTTTTCACCAATTAATGAAAACTTAAAAATAAAAATGTGTTGGGAAACAATCCCATACTAGGTACCTCATGACATTATTTTTATTATATTTTTGTGCTTCCTTATTGGCGGCACTGATTTCCTATGTTGGAAATGATTTGAGTCTAAAAAACTTTCAGTTTGTCAACTACGTTTTTGTACGTTGTTGAAATACATATTTAAAGGTTCGAAAATGCATTTCTTTTCATGTTCGATCTTCAACCTCTTCCCAATATGCTAGCAGAGTGTGGGAATGAAAAGTGTTTATTTGATTTTTGAAATGTATTAATTCTTGAATTTTTTAAATTTCTTTTTGCTATGTGTGATAGGCTGTGTGTCATTAAATCAGTTGTGTACCATAAGTTTAAAATTTTAAATACTTGTGAATTGTTAATTTTTGTTGAAAACGTATGTTGTTTGTCAAACTTTGTGGACTGTGTGTCATATAAAAATCTTTATCTTTTTCAAAAATTTTGTCGTTTTTTGTTTTAACATGTCGATGAATTTAGTTTGATTCATCTTTTAAAGGAAAAATCTTATAATCTTGAAAATTAAATGCGTACAAAAATCAATTCTTGGGCACTGATTTTGTCTTCAAAATCGATAGTTTAGAAAAAACAAGTCATCTACAAAAGTAACCTTTGGTACAATAAACCATCAAATTATGTCATGAGTGACTGGAGAATCTTCATGCTGGATTGAGATTACAAGAAAAATGTAACCTAATTCCAACTAACTTCAAAAACTTGATCAAAATAACCGTCCAAACTGGCTTTAAAATTTTTAGTTTTTGCCCAGGTTTTGGCTTACCCGTATGTGTGTACATATGAAGTGGCAGAACATGTAATTATCTGTTGATTATCTTCTTGTGTGAATATTTTTTCATAAGATATTAGAAATTAATTTTTTAATTTTATTTGTTATAATTATTGTAAAACACATTTTAGGTTTAAATAGAATAAATCCCACAATATTTAATATTTACAAATTATATAATCTTTTGAAACTGTACCTCATTTAAAGGACCAGTTTCAACTGTTTTCCTTATATTCATTCAAATGATAACAGGAAGAATAATAATAAAATAAAAAATAATATTTAAAAAACTATTTAATCAACAGTTATTGGTTCAAATTGAAGCATTTCATAGCCAAAATAATATCAAAAATAGCTGCACCATAAGTACTTGCTGGGCGATTCACGCCAAAACTTGTAAAATATTAGGACAGATTATGATAAAATATATTTATTCCAAATTACTTGATATTAGTTCAAAATTAGGCATTTTATACCCAAAATAAAAACAAAAATAGTGTTACTTGTAGTACGGTCCAGTTGATGCGCCCCAAAATTGATGGCAAGTTATAACTAATTATAATAAATATTGGTCCTAAATTTTGTGACTATTGGGGTAAAATTTCAACCTGTATCATGGTAAGAAATTGTCTTATCTTATATACAGTACTGCTATATATATAGTTAATGTGGCGGACTTTTTTCTTAACAACAGGTAATATTGTGGCGTATTTTTTGCAATGTGAAGGACCAAATATTGGTCACCTTACCACCTAATTTTTTCTCAGGAAAAAATAAAATCAATGTTTTGTCCTTTGAAAGTTCATTTTATTGTGAAGTGAACTATATAAAATCGAATTCTCGCAACCTCTCAAGTTAATACTCCCCCCTCAGGTCCCCAAGATATTTTAAATCATACTTCATAGTTGTTTTAATTAAAAGGTCAATCCTATGGAACATTTTATGATTATTAAAAAGTTTTCTCACAAAATTTTCTACAAATTATGTCATTTATACATTCCTCATAGGGGCAATAGTTTTGGAGTTGAAAACTGTCAAACATTTTTTTGCACAAAGTTTTATTTTTGGTGGGCTGTAAAAGAGGGTAAAATCAACTTGAGGCACATGCACCAATTTTCATGAGTGCGCAACGCAAGTGCACTCACAGCAAGAGTGGCAGGATTTTTCAAAAAAGTTGGATTTGAATCCTTTTTTAAAGCTGAAAATGGTTTGTAATTCAAATCCCACAAAAAAATTTTCATATTGTGCACCCACAACCAATTTCAAAAGTCAGAGCCTATAACTTGAGGGGTGGAAATGTTTATGTTCCATGATATCCACTATCCAACCTATAAATTCTCCATAAAAATTTTTCAAAATTTTTTGAAAATGATTTTTTTTTCAATTTAACAGTTGATATGGCGACCTAAGAGTAAAAAAAACATTAGCCCACCAATACTTTGCTAGAAAACCCAGTTTGCAGATGGAGATAGAGACTGAGATGGGGATGGAGATAGAGATAGAGACAGAAATAGAGATGGAGATGTAGATGGAAAGAGAGTGAGCTTTCTTGAAAAAATGACAAAATAATATCGATAGTAATCTATATTTATATCGATATTAATCGATATATATATTGAAGTAATTGATGTTTATATAGACAGTGATTGATATCGATCTATCAATATTTCATTGCTTGTTTTAGGTTAAGATATTGCAAAAAATTATCGCTGGTTATCCGTATGTTTCAATAAAAATATTGATCTATCGATGTTTTATCGCTAAAAATCACTTTTCCAGAGATTTTTTGTTTCCAGTTTTCTCGAGAACTACTAAATCAATGAGCACCAAACTTCTTTCGGACCTGCTCCCATACAATAGCTATCTTTCATAAAAATTTCAGTCACCATGAACACAAAATTTTTTCCAGCAATTTCTCTTCTCAAGTTTTCTCGAAAACTGCTGTGCTAATAGACATAAAACTTCTAAGAAACTTGCACCAACATAAGTAAAGTTAGTCGTGAAAATATCAGCCGAATCCTTTTTGTAATTTTCTCAGAATCCTGGAAGAACAACTTTTCCAAGAATTTTCAGTTTTCCAGTTTTCTAAAGAACGAATTAACGAATAAGCAAAAAACATCTTTCAGACCGACTCCAATATGAGAACTATCTCTAGTAAAAATTTCAGTCCTATCTACCTGGTAGTTTTCTCAAAACTATAAGCACAAAATTTTGAGCAATACATATATATACATAAAAAAATTAGGTCAAAATGAATAAAAGGTTGCAATCGATTTCTTTTTCCATAAAACAAATAATTTTTACTATCCCTACCATTAATCCTTTCTTGAGGTCAATTTTAATACCCCGTTTGCAAGCAAATTGGGTAAAAAAAGTGAGATATACTCCCATTCTGACACAGCTGAATGAGTATAGGGGATATTTTAGAGATGGGAATTTTAGTTCAGATTTCGGATTTAGTTCATTAAGTCTGCTTCACCAAAGTGAACTAGTTCACTGAACTAGTTCAATTAGTTCAGTAGTTCAGTAAATTTTTCAACTCCATCACTTCAGACTTCAATCAGCTGATTCATGATTGGCTCATATCATTTAAATCAACTAATTTATTATATGATATTATGATCGTCTCGTATTCATAAATTCATGCTAGAACTATTGGTTAATTGTTTGACTCACTCATCGACTGCTACTTACTTCAATTTCATTTCCATCAACGGATCGACTGTAGTAGACTGATAAGAACTAAGAACTATCAAAAAAAAAGAACTAATGAACTAGTTCATTTAGAAGTGAACTAAATGATCGATTAGTTCACTTCTAGGATTAGTTCAATAGAACTAACTCGTGAACGAACTACCCATCACTACGATATTTTATTTTCTGTACAGCGGGATGGTATCTTCTATGCGCCTGATTTTTAAATGACTATGTTAAAAAGGAAAAAAAGAAAATTGAAATTTTCAGCTGGAACAACATAACATAACATATTACATCCTGCGTATATTTTAGCCAGAATCGAATGAAATCAACCGCAAGTTGGTAAGACCAATAGTTTTTAGAGTTATTCCGAATTTTGTACCAAGTTTTAACTGGTAAAATGCACGTTTTCTGGTTTTTAACTTCTAATACCGAGTACAAAAAGTCGTATTTTTCAGGCTCAGTTTTATAAGAACTTATTTTATTGGAAATATAATATTAAATATTTTTCGACTAAACTATTCTCCCGCTATAGTCAATATTTCCCGATAAAATAGCAAAAAACTGATTTGAGAGGGATAGGGGTTGAGACTTTCAATATATTATTTAGTACGCTCATCTCTACAGATTAGTGAAAAAAAACAAACAATGGCAATTTTCCAGAAAAAGATTTCCGTTTTCTCTGGTCTACAGATGTATTTTCAACATAGAATTATAGGGTTTGTCACGTAAAAATTAGGAGAATAGTATGCAACCAGCAATGATGAAAAAGCCCTATAGGAAAAAAAAAAAAGTCCGCTACTTAACCCGTTATTTTCTATACATAAGTATACACACACACACACCTACAATATATATGAATTAGGGTTTTTGGAGCCAAAATTTTTCTCGAATTATGAAACGAAAAACGTACCTATACCCGCTAACCCCACCCACAATTCGTTCCGTGACATCGTGATTAGTAAGCAGATTTTCGCAGAAAATCCTGCTCAAATAAAGCAGGCTCCGAATAATTTAAGTCCGTCGACTTATTAAAATCATTGAACTTGCGTTAATTCCGATCGCGTACATATTTTGTGCAGTTGTCCACCGCCGTCGTAGAACCGTATAACGCCATTTTGGTCGCGCACGAAACCATGGATCTGTGCGACTGCACGTTTCTGGTCGACAACGAAGCCCTGTACGACGTGTGCACCAATCTTTTGGACATCGATCGGCCGTCGTACGTCACCCTCAATCGTACGTGCGCCCAGGTCGTATCGAATATGACCGCCTCGATGCGATTCAGCAGCTCCATAAACGTCGACCTGTCCGTTTTCCAAACGAATCTCGTACCCTATCCCCGAATACATTTCCCGCTGCTGGGTTTCGCGCCGTTTCGCTCCACGCACAACGCCCAGCACCACAGCGTGAACGTGGAAACGTTGACGCGCAGATGCTTCGAACGATCGAACCAGATGCTGCGATGCGATCCGTCGCGCGGCAAATACATGGCCTGCTGTCTGCTGTACCGCGGCCTCGTACCGCACCGCAACATAAACGTGGCCGTGTCCAAGCTGAAGAACAGCCACCTCAGGTTCGTCAGCTGGTGTCCGACCGGATTCAAGGTGGGCATCAACAACCAGCCGCCGTCGGCGGTGCCCGGCAGCGGTTTCGCCCGCGTCGATATGTCGCTGTGCGCCATCATGAACACGAGCGCCATCGTCGAGGTGTGGTCGCGCGTCAACTACAAGTTCGATTTGATGTTCTCGAAACGAGCGTTCGTGCACTGGTACATGGGCGAGGGCATGGACGAGCAGGAGTTCATCGACGCTCGCGAAAATCTGGCAACGCTGGAAAAAGATTACGAAGAATGCGGAAAGGAGGAAGAAGTACTGGGGGTCGAGGGGACAGAGGGCGAGAGCGATTACGGAGCGGACACGCCGACTTCGTTCGCTGACTCTACGGATCAGCCGTCGATGAACTCGGATGTCGCTGGTCTTTCGGTATCGTAACTTTCAAAATACAATAATAATATTACGCCGTTATGGCGTTGTGCTCCCTTTCTTTTTTTTTCCCTCCCACCCTTTTTAGTCGATATTTTCATTTGTGTGTATACTATGTGGTATATTTATTGTGGCAATTTCAATTGGTTTTTTTTTACGCGTATGTACCTGTATTGTTTTTTTTTTTTTTTTTTTTACATTTAAAATAAAAGTATATTTTTTGTCCTAGGTTTTTTGTCCTTTATTATTTTTAACGGGTGCACCACTGTAAATTTTTAGCTGTATGTCAGTATATATTGTTTATATTATTTTAGGGGAGAGTATACGGAGGTGAAGCGAACGTCAAGGCGAACTGTATGTATGTTTTTTACAGCAGTTGCAATCGCAGGTGCGGAGGTAGAAAGAAATGAAAAGCGAAAAGTTTTAAGGAAAAAGTTCGAAAATTTGGGAAGTGAAAAGCAAAAGTGAAAAGTAAAACAAATGTTGAAAAAAGTGAAAAGCAGAAACGGAAAACGAAATAAACGTTGGAAAAGCTAAAAGCAAAACGCCGAAGTTTCATTTTTGAAGGTCAGATGTAAAATTGAAAAGCTGAGGTGTTATTGATTTGTTTTGAAAAGAAAAAGCAGAAAGTTAAAAATTTTAAGTGAAAAGTTTTACTTTTGATTTTGCACGTATCTCTCTTGGTAAACATTAGATAGATTCTGTCCTCTGTTCCAATCAGTATTAGTGAACTAAAAGAGTCAGTTAGTAAATTTTGGGAAGCACAACCTATGGTTACTGCTCGTAGATACCCGAGACCAGAAAAAATGCGAAAAACTTTCGTGCACCTGACAGTTTCCATGCCTGGAAAGATGGCATTTGAATGGCTGCAAACTTTTGAATTTGGTAGAATTTTTCTTCGTAAATGCAACAAAATTTGGGAAGTGAAAATCAAAAATGAAAAGCAAAATAGATGTTGGAAAAGCGAACATATTTTTTTTTTTCAAGGTCAGAAGCAAAATTGAAAAGCAAAAGCGTTATTTAATCACTTTTCCCCTCTGGTTACAATATTGCATGCCTAGTTGCAGGTTTGTTTTTGTATTAGAAGTAAAAATGTGATTATTCAATTTTATTGAGTCAATTTGCATTATGGAATAACGGCAATTTTTTCTTAAATAAAGAGGTAAAGCTTACCGTTTGCGCCCCGAAATGAAAGAGGTTACTTTGACTGCCAAAAAAATTGAATAAGTAGCTACAAGTAAAGAATACCAAAGTCTTAAATAACGACATAATTTTTGTCCCCTATAATTTTTTCTAGCGAAACATCAAAAAAATTTTATTTGAATTCTTTTTATTAGATTTTTTAGTTTTTCCTCTTCCTGTGTATTACATTTTCTCGCATAATACGTATATTCACTGCGGTCCTTGAAAAACGTATTATAATGGGTTTACTGTAGTTTGAGACATTTCAATAAACAAGGGTATACCTACATTTTCAAAAATAATATTTTTGAAAGATGTGTTTTATGACGGATTAACATAGTTTCTGATAACTGAAGTGGCGGGTGCATAGGTTGGTCAAAATGAGCCACGGTCAACCAAAAAACAATTTTGGCACATGTTCTGGGCCATCCTTAATTTCAGCCATATTTACTTGGTCTTTTGACACGTACATTTTTTTTTAACCTTATTAATTAAAGTTTGATGTTTGAAAGGGTTGTTTTAAATTTTTTAAGATCATTATGAGAAAGATAAAAGAGGAAAAATCACACTGAATAGCTAATAAATTGGGAACAAATTGATCAATCAAAACCAAAATTTGTAAGTCTGGTCCTTGTATGAGAGGAACTGTTTGTACCGAATTTCATTGCTAGAGAACTGCAACTTTTATTGAGATAACATGAAAAATTATCACTTCCAACAGCCTCAGGGAATGAACCATAATATCAATTGGAACCATATTTTGAATCTTGTTAAATATACTTTAAGTCAATAACTGTACCACATTTTGTGACTGTAGCTTAAAAATTATTCCTTTTAGAGCCATTAATCTGCTAAAACTGCAACAAAATCGGCCCTTTCAGATGTACCATAAAGCCTATCCACATCATAATTGGTAGGTACTGTTCTTGACCTAAAACACATATGTATACCAAATTTCAAGCCTATCGATTGAAAATTACAACCTGTACGTTGTTCAATAAAAAATTCATATAAACTGACTTACCGGACAGATTATGCGCCCGATATAGACCAAAAACAATGGGGTTCTTTCTTAGATGGATCTGAATAAGTGTTTCAAATTTCAAAGCCATCTGATCAAAATCACGCTTGTAAATGAACTCAACGCTAAAGGTGGTACACAAAAAAAAATGAATTTTTAAAAATAGCACTAAAATGCTCAAAAGATCGTGAAACGAAAAACGGTATTTTTAATTATTTATATTAAAGTTGTAATTTTATTTATTATTTATTTAAAATTAGTTTATGAATTAAAAAAAATTATTAATAAAGATTTAATTTAGCTTCTAAATTTGTGATAAAAAAAAGGGATAAAATTAATTAATTTAGAATTTTTAAATTTTAATAAATAGAAATTAAAAAAAAAATTTCATGTTGTTGCGAGAATAATTGAATACTTTTAAATTACCTCAACAAATAAGATAAGTTACGAACATTTATCTTTTATTAGAAATTTCACTTTAGTTATTACGAACACTTTAAATTATACTTATTTCTATTTCTTAATATAATGATACCTAATGTCCATAGCAACTAGTATGGACCCTAATGTCTCTACTCGACTTCAGGTTTAGGAATGACCATGTCTTCGAAATGAAGATATGACATTACTTTCGTTTTCTTTATTTCAATCAAAAGATGGCCGACCAAAAAGGTGGTGTGATTCGGAACATCCGCCAAATATGATGACACTTCATTGTCAGCATATCTGGTGGTGTCCGTTTGTGAGAAGCTAGGTAAAATATAGACAGCTATTATTCCGAGAATTAGGAATAATAGTTGACTATAATTTGTTCGACACGTTTTTGTAGATGAACTGAATTGTCTGCAAAAACAGGATGGAACAAATGTCACAGTACCACCTTTGGATCCAAATACTCAGGCAATTTTACTTAAAAACTGGTGACAAAAAATTGTTTCTCAATTCTTATTTTTAATGATATGTATGGGTTTTCTTCAAAAATGAAAACTTTCTGTAATCAAAAGAGAAAAACAACTCGGTAAAACCAAAAAATTTGTATTTTATTCCAGCGAACAGAAAAAATGATATATATGTATATAAAACAAAACAATAAAAACAGAACATATTAATATCATCATCAATAGATCAAGAAAAAAGAGATATAATGAAAAATATGGATATAGAATGGGAAATAATTTCGCATACGATATATTTTTCAAATCAAGCAAACATTTTGAAACAGGCATATCGTATTTTTAAATAAAAGCGAAGATCACAAAATGGTGAGAAGAAATGTTTCGTGCGAAAGAAAGGTACGAATTTGAAAGTTTAGAAGAATAAAAAATAAAAGAAATTTTAAAAGTTGGAAGAATTTTTGAAAAAAAAAAAAAAAAGAATAAATATAAAATTTTCTTGGCTTCAACGATATTTCAATACGTTCTGGTAACTATTTCCATTATTAAACAAATGAACAGAGGAAAATAAAATCATACATCAATTTTTTTCCAAGTACATTACTTTTTATTTATTTATTTAGCTTAGCCGATGTCATTCACAAGAGCAGAAGGGTAACTTCAGTATAATTAATATTATACGCGAATTCGAATACAACGATTTAATTTGAACACGTCTCGAGAAACTCAGTAACAATAGAATATTGATTACGATTTTCTGCGATATGCATACAAACCGTACGAATTATTTTTAAAATAGACAGTGGTATTAGCATATACTTAAGGTATAGGTACGTAATTATCTGACCTCTGAGATGTGTTCGAGCACGCTTAAATACAAAGAGATGAAAGACAATTTAAGGTGATGACGAGGATTAAGAGGGGTAATGAAAAACTTGCAGTCGACATGAACGAAGAGAACACGAATATAGGTGATTGAGGAGCAAGCTGTTGAACGAAATTTCTTATCGCAAGAGAAGTGATTTCGAAGAACAGCTTAGTTTGGTAACATTAAAGTACAAAAATGATATTTTTTACTATCTCAATGGTCGTGAAGCTCTCATTATGAAATTTTTTTTTACAAATTACAGGCGGCACGAACACATTCAATAAAACGAAATGCCAACAAGCATTTTGTAAAGAAGAGTATATTAACCCGATAAAATAATTATCAGGAGATTTTCATTATAGACGGATTCATCTGCGTGTTTATTAATGTAACAATAACAACCGAACCCACAACTTATCGTAGAGAAGATATTTATAAGATAAATCTATATTATTATAAAATAAAAAATCACAATGAGAAATATCACTCACAATCACAATTTTAAAATCTGATAAAATGTTTTCGAAAGTGATAGTGCTTTTATAATCACGCAAACATTTCACTGTATTCACTGTTATTTTATATTTTTTTACTGTATTCATAACGGAGATCTTTTGTTCACGCAATTACAAAGGAAGCACCAACACATGTGCTACCTTTTACATGAATTATTCTCGGACATGTACGATGAACGAACACCGGAGCAACGTTCCAATAGTTCACGTCGTTGTTCCAGTAAATCGGATACATGATTCTGGGCAGCCATTAAACAGTTTCTAAACAAAAAAAAAAAAAAATTTGACACGAAAAAAAGGAGTATACTCCACTCAGCGAGAGACTGCCGAAACATGACGTGTATGTATGGTTGGGGGGAATAGAAAAGGTAATTATTCATCCATTGGAACAAAATAGCCATCACTTTCTATCAAAATTGTTAGTTTTCTTTCTGCTTTTCCTAGATCATAAATGTAATATATTACTCATTTCATTTTGACAATGTCTCGCTGAATACAGTACGTAATTGGTAACTCATTCAATTTAGGGAAATCGAATATTCGAAAATGATTAATAAAATTGATGGCAATACTTTTTTTTGGCTAAAATGATGTATTTGAAAGTCTGATATGGTTCACGAAAAGTTACTAACCTTCACTACTTGTTAAGCTTAAGTAAGATACCAAGAAAATATCGAAATTAAAAATTAAATTTTTTACCTTCCTAAAACAACAAAACAGTTGGACGGACGGACACGCGCACACACGCACATCCAAATGAATAATAATACTGGTTATCGCAAAATAATTTCAACAAAGTCTAACCAGCTTATATGTAGGATTTCCCAAGAACATTGACCCAGCCAGATTTTTTCGAAAATATTTATTGATTATATCGAAAAAAGTTAAACAGGTGCGGAATAATTTTTAAAAATCTATCGACTGAGCATAGTGCGCATTTTTTAAAACCATACACAAAATGCACAAAGCACATCAATTTCATTATTTTTAATGCGATTGTGTTTTACCCCAGATGATTTATTTTCTACTCAAAATTTCACAGAATTCACAAAACTTCTTGAAACATTGCAATCAGCAATAAAACAAAAAACGTTTTTAATCAAAATAAAAAAGTTTGTGAACATTCTGCGTTGTGTATGGTTCTGAAAGATACACACAAATATAAATATGATTAATCGAGAGCTTTTCAAAAATTATGAAACCAATAATTTTATTTAGCTTTTTTCAATATAAGTAATCAATAGGTTTGAAGAAAAATGACTGGGTCTATGTTCCTGGGATACCCTGTAGTAGTTTCAATTGGCCTCGAATATTAGGCCAGTTGGTCACATAACCATGCAATACCTCAAATGCGTGGTTTCTTCTTGATATTGGCGCAGAGCTTCATTCTCCTCCTTGAGGTAATTCATGGCCGCAAGTCGCTTACGCAGCAGTTCGATTTCATTTCTCATTGCTTCAACGGTGGCCTCGTCAACGAAATTGGCGTTTTTGGCAACGCAAGCATCATTTTCTGCTGGCTGAATGTTTATCGCCTCTTTGTCTAGGCGATGAACGCGAAGTTTATTGAAAATGACTTGCGATGATTTAGGAACCTCGAGATTGTCGAGAACGTCGTCTTCCAAGAAATGCAACTGAACGTTATTCACATAAATCTATGATAAGAAAACATCAGAATGAATCCAATTCTGCTTCACAGAAAACGAAGTTGGGTGTTTCAGATGGAATTTTTGCTTCTGTAAATGCTGCGAGACATAAATCAGATTTAAGACAAAATTTAATTCAAAAACTGATTCTGTTAAATATCTAAACGTCTAGTAAGTCACAGCCAAACAAGCCAAATGTGACTTCAACGGTCAAATGTAGAGAATACAGTTTCACTTCAAAAAATTTGATATATTTTATATCAAACTACTCAGAGAAGACCAAATTGCCATTTTTTTGTAATTACCGCATATTCAAAATGAATAATGATAATAGTCAATTTTGAATTGGGACTAAATTTTATAATTTTTTGTTACTGCTTTTATTCGGAATAGAAATAATTTTTTTGGTTTACCACCATTCAAAAGAAAATAAACATCGAATACGGAACTAAATTTTTTTATTTTTTGAAAATAAATACGTGCTACATATTTTTACATATTTTGGGCCTTTTGAAAATATACATATTTTGAAATGTTTTGCCATTTTACTATTTACATAAAATAACTCGATGACTAGCAACATTTTTCTCGTATTAACCTTTGTTTTTTTTAGCCTTATAAAAACGTGAGATAATGAGGATATACATTCAGGACGATGCAAAAAAGAGTCGAAGAGATAACTGTAATCACGAAGATTATCAACGTGATGTTCAATCAATAATATTTTAAACAGAATATTTTTGAATATTTTACATTTTTACAGAACACTAAGTCAGTTAAAATTACAAATGCAAACTGGAAACGTATACTTTGCCCTTGCTTTTTTCAACGCAGAAAATCGGGGACATCATTACGCGCCAACTTTATTCGGTCATTCGTTGCTCTAAGCATGAAAGTTTTAAAGAAATTTAAAAATCTGAAACTCAGAATAACACTTACGTCAAAAGAAATCGGCTGGTCACCGATATCCGCTTTCTGATCTTCAAAGAATTCTGTTAGGGATCTTACAGTTTGCGACTGCAACTGTATAATTAAATCGTCAATGGTAACATTCATCAGCGTAGAACGCCACAAATCTATGTCGTAATCATCCGCGTGTATCGTGTCAGGCGGTTGAATTTTATTCTCTATACGAAGTTTGATACGAGATTGCGACAAGAGATCCGACTTTGTATCCTCGACTTCGCACCAGTTTCGTGTACGTGAGCTGAACTTATTCTGTCAAAAAAGTACAAAAACCAAAAAAAAAAAAAAACAGCGATGTAACTTTCAAAGAATAAAATAGAATATGGCATTACGAATGCGTTACTCAAAGGAATAAAAATAAGTTATCGCGGCAAATATTTTATAATCCTCACACCATATATAAGCGTACGAGTGAGCAAAAATTACACAAAATGTAGTATAACAAAACTGAATTTTAGAAAAATAAAAACGAAAAAATACAATACCTTTAAACGTGCCTGAAATATGAATTTTTTTCAGGTTAAGATACATAAAGCGTTAAACACGAGCATGCATAAACAAAAAAACAAAACAAAGAATTATAAATAAACGTAAGATTTTATAATAAAGAAATGCTAAAAATGAATTATTATAAAAAAAGAAAATGCAAATTTGCATGGTATGAATGAAGAATATTTTCTTGATGAGTCAAGACTTCACATTTTCTTGTCCATTTGAGGTTGAGGTTACTTTCCATCTTTATTTATCTGCAGGAAGATCACGAGCATAGATTTGTTGAATCGATCGTAAAAGAAATACAAATTGAACGAACTCACGCCGTGGCATATATTGAAATTTCGCACATTATAAGAGAAGTGTAAGTCTAAATTACAAACCTCTTTAAAACTCGTGATTCCCCAGAACAGAATATTATACATTAAAAATATCAAATAATTAAATTTTTTAATTACAGTTAAGGTGACTTTTTCTCATTAAAACCACAGGCATAGCAGTTTTTATAAATTTTCGGAAAAACTACTCCTACATTGTTGAAAAACAGACGGAAAAATAATATTACCCTTCATAAGTTTCCTAATTTTTCTTTTTAAAGAAATATACAGCAAGGGATCAGGGAAAAAAACAAATTGTGACGCAATAAATTAAACACTGAGCATCTTCTGTAAATTCTAAACCATATTAAGATTGCGACAGAATGCTAAAGAGATGATAAATTGCAGTAGGCAGTTTGAAAATTTTCGCGAAGAAACTCTGAGATGTAGACTTTTCAACAAGAGCCACAAACTGAACCAGTGCACTCTAAATGCTGTTCTAATATTGTTTACCGCTTATATCAAAAGATGAGATTATTCATACAAATGATACACATTTAAATCAAAGTAAAGCACATTTTCAAAATTTTGCTCAATACGATGGAATGGGTTCCAGGGAAAAAATTTATTAATTGAAAACTATTATTTCAGAGAAATGAGAATAGAGATTATACACATTATCAAAATTCACGAATCTAATAATTTGCACTATCGAAAATTAAGCTTTTCTTCGAGTTCTTGCCATGGTTGAATAGTTACATAACAAACAGTGGAATTTATGGGCAAATCAGGGGTGGTGGACAGAGGAGCAAGCAAAGAAAAAAAACAACAAAAAAACAAAAAAAATGTAGGAAAGAGGTAAAGGTAAGAAAACATAACAGACAGAGTAAGGGTGACAAAAAAGCCAGTATTATGGGTACAGAAAAGCTACGAGAGAAATACGAAAATTAGAGGTTGATTGAGTTTTAACTTGATATTTGTAATGAAAAAAAAAAAAAAATTCATAACCAAACCTCCAACCACGGATGATTGCAATTAAATCGTAGACACAGATCACTATTCTCGGCACCATGTAAGTTGAGCTCTGAAGAAGATAGGCAATATGACATACAAACGTTCAATGACAATGAAGATGACCTATAAATGCTGCATTGCCATGAAGATGACGTATAAATATTGAATTACCAATGAGAAACAAAGTTGCATTAGTGCGCCTTAAACATCGGAGCTTAACTTATTTGGCGACGAGTATAGCTATTTCACGAAACGACTCCTTTGGGATGATTAATATAAGCAAGTTAGACATGTAAAAAAACATTTCTAGGTAGAAAGCCGAAGTCTGACAGTATATGTGAGGTAAGGTAAGGTGTCAGAAAAATTCGACAAAAACCCCCGTTCCCTCCGGAAAGTGGAAAATTTTCTGTGGCACATTTTAATCCCCGAAATTCAGTTTTTTGCTCATATTTCGAAAATGAAGCATCCTCAAAAAATATGTTTCAAACAAAATATTCCTTATAAAATTTTCTGTAAGAAAATCTGCATTAAATTGAGTGAGTTAAACCTAGCCTACAGATTTCATCAAAATAAGGTATCTTTGGAAACTTTGTAAAAAATCAGTAAATTTTTTCAGATATATCGACAGTATCGACCGCTGGGGAAAATGTGTAAGAATAAGAAAAAATCCTGTTAAAATTTTCTACATTATGAACTACTACAAAGTTAACCTAGGCCTAGAAATTTTGTCAAAGTTTGACACATTTCAAAACTCTTGATAACATTTCTAGGCCTAGGCTAACATTGAAGTAGTTCAACATGTAGAAAATTTTACCAGAAAACTTTTTTGTTCTCACACATTTTCCTCTAGGAATCAATAATTTCAATATTTCCGCAAAATTTGCAACTTTTTAACAAAATTTTCGGAAATACCCTTAATTTAACAAAATTTGTAGGCTATAACGGTTTAGCTTACACTCAATTTCAAGCCAATCGTCTCATAGTAAATTTTACGAAAAATATTTTTTGTTTGAAACATATTTTGGAGTATGTCTCGGTTCAGAGATATAAGCAAAAAACTGAATTTGGGGGACTAAAGTGCGCCACAGAAAATTTTTTATAGCACTTAGGGGGTGGAGGTTTTTGTAGCATCTTTCTGACATCTTCCCTCACATACACTAGCAAATTCCTGTTTTCTACCTGAAAATATTTTTTTATTCACGTTTTGCGTCCAATTTGACCATACTACTAACAGAATTCAAAAAATTAAATACATCAACGTTTGATATTACTTCCAACTTTCTCCAAAGAATAAAACTGAATCACGAAATGTTTGTGAAAAGAATGTATTAAAAATTGTTCAGAAGTAAAACACAAATGTAGTAATGATGAGCGTTCATAAAGTTTTTCCAGCTAAAAGAATTTAATCGATTTCTTATAATTCATTCCAAAAAGAAAAATAATTACCTCAAGAAATACAGCAATCAGACTGCTGTTATGAAAATTATAAGAGCAGAATCCAATAAATTGAAAAAATTTTTTATCAACTGTTCAACTTTGATGAACCTGACATCAAATAAAAATGCTTAAAATGACGCTTAAAAATTTGTTAAGCAACGTTAGAAATGTAAAAGATACTTGAAGAAAGAAAAAGAAAAACATGCAAATCAATGAATTTTTGAATTTTATTACGTAAAATAAAATTGTTCGTATGTTTGAGAGTGACAATATACATTAATCTATTTGCTCGTGTTTTTTTTTCTCATTTTTCCTTTGCTTCAAAAAAAACAAAAAAACAACAAAAACAACAATTAAAATTACAACCGGAAAAATCACTGGAGAAGTGAATTCAAAAAAATAATTCACTTAGCTCGTGCAATAACCAACACGTTCAAACAAACGAACATACATAGAAATTTAAAATCCTAATCCATAAAAAAACGTTATATCTTCCATTGTTACTTAAAGTGTATTCGTAATCTGCTGAGTCATACCTGCAGTTCATCCCATGGAATAGAATAGCATTCCTCTACACCAACGTCATTAATCTGCATTTTTACAGAACCATTTAAACCTGCCGACTGCATCATAAATTCGAGACGAGCCAGTTTGAAGGTCGTCGCAGCAACCTATTGAAAGGAAGTATAAAATTACATTTTCTAAACCACCATCATTAGGATAAAACTCTATTTTTCATTACCGAATCCTTCCTTTTAAATGTGCTCATGAATGAATCTCTTTCACTGGATGTAGTGATTGGTGTTTCCACCATTTGAACAGCTTCGTACGCTTCATCAGCGATTTCTACGTGGGCTGAATAATCGACAATGACGGCATTCCGCATTTTTTTTCGACAATCTATACGAAACATACAATCCGCATCATCCAAATACAGCTGATCGCTCCCCGAACGCAAAATATAATTTTCGGTATCAGAACTGTCGTCCGATCTACGTAAGCATAAGAAATCTGAGTTAGTAAAACGGATATTACATTTTCTAACATGATAAAATTTGGTTCTTGCTTGAAAAAATTACCTGATAGACAATGCATCGGACGATTCATCGATCGATTTCGACGAGAAACCCATCGACATAAAATTTGAAAAATCTTTTTTCACCTGAGATAACAGCATTTTGGGAGGTACTTTCATATCTCCTCCATCATTTTGTGGGCAAGCAGCTGAATATCTTTTTGCTTCATCGCTCGAAAAATTATTTTTCAACTAATACAATAAAAAACTTACTAAACATGAACTAGGAACTCGGTGATTTATAATAGCATTATGAAATTTCACCACGCCGAAAAATATTTAACAAATTATTTCGATTCATTATTTTTTTGAAAAAAAAAAAAAAAAAAAAAGGTACTGATATTTTCTAGAGCTATTTTTTTATTTTAGCTGTTTGTGTGAGATTAAATTCATATTTTTTCTATCAACTTACGTCAAAAGTACTCTGTTGAGTATTACTCCAATGAACGCTATGAGCATCAAGACTGGAAGAATCTGGTAATACGGACGATGATTCAACATCACCTCCTGACGATTCTTTACCACAACCTTTGGACGAAGTGACTAGTGTAATTTCGATCTGCGGTATTACAGACGCGACCACAACCGTGGCTGCCTTACTATCCTTCATTGTATTATCCGCATCTAACGTCAAGAACGTAGTTAACTGAAACGATACAATAAAATAAAGACAAACGATTAAAAAAAAAGTAGTTGGTTTCGTGAAAATGGTACGAACCTCCGAAAATTGTTTAAGAATTTTCGTCAAGAACATGGCTTGGTACTTATTAATTTGTACGCTAATGAGATTCGTCACAGAGGCAAGAACATGTAAGTTGGCAGTTTTATCGTTGCAATTTTTCAACATAGGATCCATGTGAAGCCATATTGTTAGGGGAAATGCATCCAGAAATGGAACCGAACTGTTACCAACTGCTCGAATACCGCCAAAATCACCATAAATTGATTCCAAATAGATGCACCTAAAGAAAAATTTTTTATAAAACTAATCACGTTACAATCTCCAGCATCATATTTTATTTAACCCTACCAGACATCTTTTGCGTCAATCCATAATAATTCTTGGAACAACACTTTTGAAAGATCAAATTCGTAATCGCCACTGCTGAATAATTTAGATGGAGGAGCTCGAATATTATCTTTTCCTACATAAAAATAACTCTCAAATGCCATTCAACATGAAAGTGTCAAACTGATCCAATGATTTGTTGTTTACCTTGAACATGATTAATAAATTTTTCGGTAATTGCACAGAAATCCAAAGCTTTGGAAGGGAATTCGTCGCTCACGAATAAACTCTTCATTTGGCACATATTGACAGCTTTAGCCAAACTTGAACGGGACGAAAAACCACTGATGGATCGCATATTAGCCACAGAAATTTTACTTATTTCCAACTGAAAACTTACAGGTTGGTCTTTCGACACACTCTTTTCTTCTCTTGATTGGAAAATAATCTGAAATAAATAATAGCACGATTAAATCTATTTGAAAGTATCAGGATCATTAAAAACTTGTCAGGTCCAAGATTACGAACATTTTTAAATCGAAGTGACTAACAACTAACGTTGTTACAACCAAGTTTCAAATATGAGGAGAAGAAGAAAAAAAAAACACCAAATACGTAACATTGTCGACTTATTATAAGAAAGTATGTTTTCATCACGAATACTGAAAAATCGTACTATTTATTAAGGTAATAATAAATTGATCCCTTATTCTAAAAAATTGTTTGAATGGAGAGATAATGTGAAAAGAAAATGATGACAATACTCGCACTTGTCAGAATGTCATGGTTTTTTGTTGGAATAATACGCTTCAATCTATTTTCACAAACGACAAGGAGTAGGTTATTTCCAGGGGAGAGAGAAATAATGAGTGAATTCGGGACGATTATGATGAAGTCAAACATCAGTTTTTATCAGAAGTTTAGAGCAGCTTTTCGGTAGGCTGGTGTTCCAGTCTAACTCTTGCATCTAGATTAACAAAAAATATTTTAAAATTAAGAACCAGGGCTCTGACTTGATGTTAAAACCGAAATAGGGAAGTTTAAAAAGATTTTGTTGGAAAGAGAAAGGAAAAATTATACGAAATTTTCAATTGAAAGCAAATTTATCTCCACATGCAACTACCTTAGCTGGCATATGACATTGAGCAGTTGAGAGTCAGTCCACATTATTTATCTAATACAAAAGATTATACAATTAATTTTCTTATTCTCCAAAAGGTGATCAGTACTTGAAGTAGTTCAAAATAAGTCAAGATATTGAACATTCAATAAGAATATTGTCTTTATTTGTGGGTCTATTTCATACATCGACTTTTTCAAAAGCTATAGTTCAACATCTCATTCAGAGGAAAAACGGAAATTAATGAATCAATAAATCAATTTGCTGCTTAAAATACACCAATCAGGGCTGCTGTGATCTGCCTACACCAATAAGGGAATGTCTCCCTTTAGAACATTCATATACAGCGGTTTTGTTTTAGGATCTGACGGTGGAGAAAAATAACATTTTCGTACTGAAAAAAGCAAGAAAAAAAAGCGCCCCCTCGAAAGAAAAAAAAAGCAAGGAAGCGTCTGCAAAAAAATGGTCTCAAAGCAACTGACGTCAATTCATTAAAAATATAATAAAATCGCTAAAATACAAAGCAAATGACGCAACAATATACAAATGACGATGGGAAAAATGCATGGAAATTGTGCTGAATTTGTACATTAGGTACCTATATAAAATAAAATGTCACATGAATTATCGAAATAATATGCGCAATACGAAAATCGAGGCAATAAAAAAATGATAAGAACGAAAAAAAATTACTTGAAAAAACAATTATTTTTAAATTGGATGTAAAATTGAGAAGTAAAAATAAAAAACTATACGATTTAAAAATTAGAAAATGATTCGCACAATCAAGGTAATTGACTGGGAGCCGATTTTTACAAGAATATTTTATATATATAAAAAAAAAAAAAACAGGAAATATTCAAAGCTAAAAGAATGACTATAAGAATTCAAAAATTCGATAAAATAATTCATCGAGATAAGATTTTTGAAGAATAATGGCTTCGTCACTTAAAAGACAGAACAGTGTAACACCTTTTAGACAATTTTTACTAATATTAATCTTTCAAAACTACGCTGTTAGAAAAGTAGAAACGAGATATTCAAAATTTAATGTTTTCATAAATTATCGAGCTCTTACAACTGTTTTATTTACATGTAAAATAACACTTGACATTACGCACAAAGTAAAAATAAAATTCGATGTTTGTTTTGACCTTCTGATAAAATTGTTTTCCAATAAATGAAAGAAAAATAAGTTTTAGTGTATTCGAGAATCGTGCCGACGCGTTCATTAAATTTTCAAACAACACACAACATTTGAGAGCTTTCAATTTTTCATTATAACGCTATCAAGATTTTCAAGAGACTTTCTCAATAAAGGTGCCTTGACACAACTGTCTTCGTGAAAATCAATAAAGTAAAACACACGATCAACAGATTAGTAAATGAATTAATTTTTTTAAGATTACTTAATGCTAGACAAAATGAAGAAGACAAAACAAAATTTTACCTGCGGCATGGTAATCTCAACTTTTACGTCAAAATAAAAGAGTTGAGAAGCTTCTTGATCTTGAGCTGTCGACGTCGTTAACAACGACTTATACAGATTGAGGAAAAATGTGTTCATCCAAATGATGGTTAATACGTCAAAGTGTATTAAAATTGGATAAATTTGAACGTAAAATTTTGGAGGAGGCACTGAAACAAGAAAATTGGATGATTAAAACACAATACTGGGTAGAAGTAATTCAAATTCGTGCAATTTTAAAGATATTTATGAAATAAATTCTTGCTTTTTCTAAAAAATTTGGTTTCGGAAGCAACAAGAAGTTAGAAGTACGTGAAGATGAAACCATAAAAATTACGAGACATCGCAACATTACCATTTAAAGACTACTTGACGATTCGATTTCGGCACCGGGAGGCTTCAAATTTTATCGATACACCTAATATGTATTATTTAGAGAGAAATTAAAAAATAAAAATAACAAGTACTCACACGGAAATTGAATATCACCCGGATAGTAATAATATGTGAACTCGGCATGGATAATTTCGGTTTCTGGTAATTTGTAGCGATCTCTATCCGCTGAAAAATTTAAAATATAATTGTTTTCAATATTTTATATCAAAATAAAAATAAATTCACATACCCCTAATGAATTCTTTCATGAAAGTTCTTTTCGATGCTGACGATACTCTAGATACAAGAAAGTCCGATATTCGCAATACCGTACAACTAGTCATAATTTTGTTAAACTGAGTATTCAAATAGTTTCGTAAATTATGGTTTTTTCGAGCAGAGGATTGAAACGCAACAGAATTCTGAAATATAAAGAAAAAAACAAATACAAACATTGAAATCAGTAGGCGTCTATATGGACTGAAATTTTCGATATTTACAGGTGACACATCCATTCGCTGAACACGTTCACAATTAGAAGGAAAATCGTCCTCAACCAAACTCAGTAACATGTTTCGGAAATCGTTTTGAGATTCCAATAACCATTGCGGATGCGGATACCGTGCTGTTTTATATAATGCCCAATGGTCACGGTCCTTCACAGCCAAATGGTAGGGATAAAAATCAACTTGAAAATTGGATAATTGGATAGTGATTGAAGCTCCATTTTGTAAGTCAGGATGAGCAGAGCGTTCGGCTGAAATGCATGTGAGAACATGAAGAAAGATGATTTTGAATAAATAATGTAGATAATTATTACTTACGTCCAGGATCATCACTCAAGTGTAAATCAATGTGCTGGGCAATTAAATGATAAGAAGTTTCGATTACATCGTGACAAGAGAAAATATGCGAGACCGCAGATTTACCCTGCATGGTTTCTACTTGCGACTTTTGAGCTTGGTATTCGGGCAACACCTGACGACGAAAAAGACGTAAACTACATCATATTTTTGTCTAAAATCTAATAAACTTATGAACTACACTGACTTCTAATTTTCTGGCAGCTTTTTTCTTGCGAACTATTTCATTAGCTTTTCTTATCAATCCAGACAGCGAATCCAAAAAATGAAGTGCTGCTTTTAGTTGAGAATCAGTCAACACCCACAGAAGTTGTCTCAAAATTAAAACTAATTTGCTCCCCATTATGAAGCAATCTGAAAAATAATTTGTAGCTTTAAACTTGCCAGTTTTAAACTTGCCAAACAGCAAGGTATCCTCAAGTTTGAAAATTATTTTACAAAAACCTGATAGACGTTTTTTAATTATAATACGACAAACGGCATCATTTGTGATTAAACGCAAAGGAGGTAGATCAATCTCAGTGATTGATTTGGCTTCCATTCGAACATTTTGCCATCTAATTTCTTTGAACAATAGTATTTGGCCACGCTTCGAATCTTTTATTCTGGTATGTCGTAAATCGCATTTTTCCCATGACGATGATTTGGATTCCACTTCAATTCTCAGTATCTGAAAAATTACAACGGTAAGCGACTTATTTATGAACAAACTACGGCTATAATACAGGGGGAAATCAACCTTCTCCCCAGAACTCCCGAACAATTAAAACACTGTTAAATAAAAAGAGAATCGATAAGAATGAGCACCAGACAGTCAACAGAAAAGATTGCCAAGAAAGCACGTTCATGATGAGTTTCTGACAACGTTCTTAGTATATTCCTTGACCACACAGAGGTAGCTACTCGAGTTAATCTGATATTTTTTCGAGAAAAACAGAAACAGGAAAAACTGTAGAACAATTTCAAAGGAAGGAGCAAGTTCTAAGTTTACTTTTTTTAAATCAATAGTTGTGTTCGACATGGCAAAAAGTTCGATAAAAGAGAGGACCTAAAAATTTTTCTGGATGCTATTACACGAACGTTCTAGTCACGTTTGATTTTCATTGGCACATATAGTCAACATCAGCTGATTAGTCCCCCTAAAAATTTTTAGGTCCGCTCTTTTATCAAACTTTTTTTCATGTCGAACACAGCCATAAAAAAAAAATATAAGTCTAAAAACCTTATTAAAATAAACGATAATTTCACAAACAGTTGAAGCATAAACTCTAGAATATGAAGAGTTTAAATATTCGACAACTAGCAATGATAGAAAAAGCAATTACTTGAAGAGAAGCGGTGAAAGTTGCACTACTGAAGTCCACGGAAACGGTATTAACATTGATCGTCATACCATCAACTGTTCGAATTATGAAATTATATTTTCCTGGTGACTGAAGTAAATTTGGAAGTGCTTGATCGGGTGTCCGAAGTTCGTCACATGTTTCAATTTTCACATGAACCTCATCCAGATTCTAGCAAAATAACGTAAGAATTCAAGTTTGAAATTTAAAATATTTTTGAATTCATAACGTTTTACTGACCCATATCATAGGTTCACTCTTCAATTTCGTCCAAGGAATGTGGAATTTTACTTTATTACATTTAGCACTTGTTATTCGCATCCAAGCAGGCAATTCCAGTAAATCGGTAAGAGCAATTTCGTCCAGCTCCAAAGCAGTAACCTCACCTTCACCTTTGATTGTGTTGAAATTGATTTTGTCAGTGGACAAATTCTTGAAATACCTACAATTATACATTAATTCAGGCAGAATAAAATTAGTGCTCAATTAATAATTAGTTCACATGACTTGGCAGGGATGAGCCAAGTCTTTAATTTAACATTACCTGGACAAATACTTCAAAATCTGATTTTTTATCAGTGAAGCCATGATTTAATAAAATTTTAAGCTGAATCAATGCTCAGTATATGTGTCACGAATGTATCAGGAGGCAGTATCCAAGATACAGTTCCATCCAAAATCAGCATATTATTCAAATAAAATTCATTAGTAAAGAAGCGATTTTATAGTCAAGCAAATGAAACTAAATTCTTAAAAGAATAATATTACAAGAACAATAAATACTAAATATTATATTCACACATCCACAGTGCAGAAAGAAGCTTGCGAACGTAAAAGGTATAAATGAAAAAAAAAAACTGAGCCAAACAGAAGGGGAAAATGAAAATCCGAGACGAAAACATAGGCGCATAAAGTTTTAACTCTACTCTAATCTTCAATTGTGAAAATAAGTATTGGAGGAAATAGTAGTGCCGAATTCGATCGATACTATCGATGGTATCGATACTTGCCAGGTATCAATAGTATCGATGCTTACTTTCGATACTTTCGATACTTTCGATACTTGCAAATACTTGTAGCTAATGTTGAAAAAAGTCCAAAAAGTGATAAAAAATCTAAATAAAGTGATACATAAAATGTTCTGTTTAGTTAGTTTTGAGATTTCCTCCTTTTTTTAATGTGTAAACATTCTTACTCTCTAGTCCACTTCCTCAGGTTTAAAAAAATATTAGATACAAAAAAGTTGAGATTGCATAAAAAAACTGCACGACCACTGTCCAGTTTCAAATTCTATTTGTCACATAACACACACACACACACACACACACACACTCAAACACATTCACAAGCAGACATCCGTGGCAAGCTGGTGGCGCGATACATACACGCACACATACACACAAATTTTCTGTGGGGTGTGGCTGCATGACACCTACCCACACAAGCATTTTTAATGTGTAAACATTCTTGCTCACTGTGGAATGTAAAAAAATTATTTGCGAATTATGTTGGGATACGATTCCCTCACTCCCTCACGAACACATAACCTGATCTTGACTAACACTGTATGTAACATGTTCATTACTTTTAATCGTTTCACATGTGGCGACACTGATCGTCAACATAATCTTTTTCCGCCATTGCTCGACGGAGAATGTTCTCCGCTCGTCAGTCGTTGTACTAACGTTGGTAATAAATCTTTTTCAAAGATGATAATTCGATCTTTTCCGCATCAAGTGATCAGAACTCACCTCAATATGGTAGGCAGAGCAATGGATCGGAAAAGAAGTGCAGTAATTAAAATGTGTTAATCGTGTAATTAATTAAAAGTTAAAGTTTCGTGTTTCACGCAAAGTGAAAAGGCTTAGTGCAGTGTGATACCTTCACGCAAAGTGGAAGGAAAAGTGTTAAAATTTGTGAACGCAAAGTTCGTTTTAGTGATAAGAGTAAATATCCTGAAAAAATTAAAAAAGTTTAAAGTCAGTGAATCAAAAAGTAAAGTTTGAAGTCAAAGTAAACGAAGGTGAATCCTTGGGCATAAGTCGAAAAATCCGAAGTAAATAGTTGGGAAAGCAGACCAAAAGGATCCTGTCGATGAATAAACCAGTCATCGAAGGTAAAAATAGTTAGAAACTGCTCATGCTGTGTTCTGGATAGAAAAAGCTGAGTCAGAGAGATTGAAGTTTGACAAGTTCCTGAGAAGAAACGGTGAAACTTGTTGTCAATTGGGCAAGAAAGTGGATGAAAAACATCGGAAAACTACAAAAATCAACAGATAAAAATAAGATAAGTAAAAAATTTTAGAATAATTAACCATAATTTTGTGTGATTTTGCTCATAAATTAATAATATATTAAAATTTCAGTATATTAAAATTAAAATTTGATACATTTTCGTGTATATTCTCGACCAAAATTCAAGTAAAGTCGAAACTTGAAAGGTGGATTCAATATCCTTTCAAACTTTATCTTGTTGGTTGAGAATTGCAGAAACAGGAAATCTTTGTTGGATGAGCTTCATCGAATCCAACAAAAGAAAACCTAAATTTATGAACATTAACCTTGGCGACAAACTTTTTCTTGTTCACATACAATAAAATATTCTTCAATAGATGAAGGTTAAAAGATTATTTTCTTTTCAGCATTAATCTTTTTTATATTTTCGTTGAACAATTTTTGAATTGACAATTAATTTATGTTTTAACGTGTCCAACAGAATCTTTTTCATTCTGGAACAAAACCCAAAGTACTAATTAAATCGATCTTGAATATTTTTGGCGATAAAGTCCAAGTAAATCGATCACTCAAGCAACTGAAACAACGGTGGAGAGATCACCTCATCGTCGGCAACATATAATTAGTGAGAATAATTTTAAAATATTGGGTAATTATTAGATACCATATTATAATATATTTAATTTGCATTACCTATCGAGTGGTTGAGACCGTGTTGTGCATTATCATGTGGTTAAGACCGTGTTACCCTCTAGATTTAAGTTCTCGTGTTTCTGAGGTCGGATTTAAATTCCCCAATATTCCAAATTTAATAAAATGTCACGATTTGATACTAAAAAAGTATTTTATGAAAGGAATTATGATGCCTGGAGGACCACGATGGTCTCAACACTCTATGCAGAAGGATTGTATCCAATTATGCATGATGTTGAGACCAAAGTGCTATTTTTGGGACTTGAATTAAATAATTTTTTAAACCCTGATCCTGTCAATGCTAGTCCAGCTAATCGAATGGCATATTTTTGTAACCAAGAAAAGGGAAAAGTTTTAATTTATCAGGGACTCAATAACAAATTAATTGAAAGAGTCAAAGACTTAAGAACAATAAATCAAATATTAAAAGTTTTAGATGAAAGATATAAGAGCTGCATGAAAGTGACATACATTAACGCGAAGTAGGCTTTTCAAAGATTAAAATTTAATAGTGAAGGTAACATGAGGAGTTATTTAGACGTTTTCTCGAGATCAGCTCAAAAAATAAGGGACTGTGGTAAACCTCTGGACAAACAGGAAGAAATAGAGCAACTTCTAATATCATTAAACATGGACTATGACATGACAAGGCTGGAGTTTAATACATTAAGTCAGGATCAAAAAACAATTGAAACACTCTATGCCATGTTAATCGAAAGGTCAGATAGGTTGTATGACGAGAAAAAGTCAAAATATAATAATAACAAATTTCGTAATTTCAACCACAATAATAAGAGTCAAAGATTCCAATATGGAGGAAATTACAATAGATATAATAACACTAATAGAAATCAAAATCACAGTCAAAATGTAGATCAGGGGAAAATTATATATAATAATAACCAAAAACCAGAAATGTCTCAGAATAATAATAATACATATGAAAATAAGAAATATAACCGTAACCAAAATCAAAATACTTTGCCAAATTCGAATATTTTAGTATGTTTTAAGTGTCATGGCAAAGGACACATAGCAAAAGTATGTCCGTCAAATAAAGAGGGTATAAAACCCCAAGATAAACTAGATGGTACTGCCCAAAACACAAGATACGGACGAAATAACAACCAAAATAATAATAATAAAAATAAGAAAGAAAATCACGTTCAATGGTCCATGATGATCAGATACAAGAATCATGATCCGAGAATAAACACAAATAATAATAAACTAATAAATTTAATTACATCTAAAGAAACAAAACAAGAGTCAGACTCAAATTATGTCCCTCTCACTAAAAGAATTATGTTAGATGGTGGAGCTGTCGCTCACGTAATATCAGACTTATCAAAATTATCGAACCCAATAATGTTAGAAAAGCCTATCGAGCTGGAATGTGCCATTCAGGATACACTACTCATTGCCACACATATAGGTACTATGTTCATCAGAGTGGAGAACTCAGAGAGAAACCAAACAGTAATAAGGATAAAAAATGTACATTATGTACCATCTTTAAATGTAGATCTAATGTCAGGGATTAATATAACAGAAAATAGAGCGCCAGGCATAGATCAAAATTTCTCTGTAGCGCAAATATACGTCCGAGGCACGGACAAAGTCATTTTTTCAGCCCCAAAAATAAGAGGCGTGTACATGGTGAAGTACGAAATTGTACCAGAGTCCGCCGTTAATATTGTGGAAGATGAAGACGAATTAAATAAAATATGTCCTTATAATAACGAATCTAATAAATTGGCATGTATGCCTAATATAAATCCCCAAGATGAGTGGATGGAATATGAAGTAGAAGAAGAAATTATAGAGGAAAGTCAGGAGGAAAATGAAGAGAATGGAGAGAACACTAATGATAAAAAACAAGAAAACACAATTAATAACAATATAGATAATAACACAATAATAAATCCTAATGACACATATGATAATAATAATCTACAAGAAAATAAAATGAATGAAGGTGGAAATGAAATGAATGAGGATGTAGGAATACAATAAGTGACATGCAGGAATCTAATGAGAGTACTGAAACATCAAAAATGGACAAAAAAATGATATGGCATAGGAGATTAGGACATCTATCAGGAAAAAATTTAAAATTCTTGACAAAGGTCTCAAGAGGTATTCCAAATGGAATTACTTTTTGTGATGACGAGTTCAGTCTATGTGAGGTATGTGTGAAAGCCAACTCTAGAAAATTAGGGCACAATGGAACTCGCACACGACCTGAGAGGAAACTTGAGCTCGTTTCATCAGATACAATGGGCCCCTTTTCACCAGGCATTTGTGGTGAAAAATATGTTTTGATATTTGTGGATCATGCCACAAAGTATACTTTTATTTCCACTATTGAGAAGAAATCAATGGTTTTCGAAGAATTTAAAAAATTATATATGAAATTGAAATCGAAATTCTCGGATCACCCTATAGTTACTTTAAAATGTGACAATGCTAGGGAATACCTTGACTCAAATATGAAGACATTTTGTGAGAACAACGGCGTAAACCTTGAGCCAGTTGTTCCGTATTCACCGGAGTTGAATGCGATGGCTGAAAGCCAGAATCAAACGATTATGGCAAGGACAAGGGCTATGTTGTTTGACTCCGATTTGGATTTCAGTTTTTGGTCATTAGCTGTTCTGATGGCTGTTTATATTATAAACAGGAGCCCAACTAGGACCAATAAAGATAACAAGACCCCTTTTGAGATGTTCTACAGCATAAAGCTGGACTTATCTAACATGAGAGTTTTTGGGTCTCCCGCCCACAGGCACATCCCCATAGAAGTACGTCAGCAACAAGTCACTAAAAATTAAAGAAAAAGTGCCAACAGTGAACATCCAAGATTAACCCAAAGATCCGACAAAGTAATTTTTGTAGGGTATACCAACAGTGGGTACTATATAAGGGACCCATTAATAGACAAATCGCACGTCACTTGCGATATTAGATTTGATGAAACGACGAATATAAAACAAATAAATAATATAAATAATAATAATAAAGAAAATACGCAAGATAATAATAATATTATAGATACTCCTGTGATCTTAAATCTATTCAAATCACGATATAAAAATTACATTGAGGACCATATCCCCCAAAAATGGGAGGATGCCAAAAACAACCCCTTTAAGGAAGAGTGGCTTCAAGCCATTACAGACGAGCTGAATTCACTATCTGATATGGGCATTTGGGAAGTCGTCCCAAAGGAAAGGAATGTGAGGTTGGTAGATACGAAGTGGTGTTTCTCCTCAAAACCCGACAACCTAGGCGTTCACATACCAAAAGCTAGATTGGTTGCGAGGGGTTTTAAAGATCTCACTCACTATTCCCTAACCGAAACATATGCCCCGGTAGTTCAATACTGGTTAATCAGATGGATACTGTCAATTACCAATAAATATGGTTTAAACATAACACAATTTGACATAAAAACAGCCTTCCTAAATTCACAAATAAAATATCCAATATTCATATCGACCCCTAAAGGATGCCAATTATGCAAAAATAAATGCCTGAAACTCATAAAGTCTATATATGGACTTAAAACATCTTCTAAAAGTTGGTACAATTTGTTGAATTCAACAATAATTCAAGCTGGATTCACCCAGTCAAAGATAGATAGATGTTTATATATCAAACAAGATAATACTGGTGCTATGGCACTCCTGATAGTCTATGTGGATGACATGTTGTTGACAAGTAACCACGACGAGTGGACACAAGACTTAATAAATACCTTTAATAAAAACTTCACATTAAAAATAGAATATAACCCCACATTTTTTGTTGGATTTGAAATAAATCATGATATTCCAAGAAAACAAATAATACTCACACAGAATAGATATATCGATAAGATTCTCCGGAATTTCGGAATGACCGAATGCAATCCATCTTTCACACACAAGGAGACTGGGCTTAAACTCAATAAACCAGCAAATGGAATTACCAATACCGAATATAGGGCTATGATTGGGAATCTGCTATATGTGGCAAGACTGACCCGCCCGGATATTGCTTTCACCATCAACTACCTATCCAGTTTTCAGGCATCCTCCAACAATGAAATAAAAAACTATGTTCGTCGTATCATTAGATACCTGAAAACTACAAGAGATTTCTCTCTGGTCTTCCACTCCCACCAAACTCACATTAAAGCTTTTGTCGATGCGTCGTATGCACCCGACATAGACGATTCACCCATTGATATAAATAATGGAGAAAGGGTGCTCCACAACTGGCTTTATGATTTTTGTAAACAGAGACTTGCTAAATTGGGCCATTCATCGGCAACACATGATTGCAACTTGGTCAACTTAAGCCGAGTTAATTGCATTGAATGATGCACTCGACGACATATATGTGATCTGGAGACTTATGGAAAGCATTTTCTCTGTAACCGACCCAGTGCAGGAGTATGATGACAACATATCTGCGTCCTGCATTGCATCTGGGGGAGGCCAGAAATGATCCAGGTCTCTTGCGATCAAATGCTACGCACTGCTAGAGGCATTTCAGCAAAAATTGATAAATTTCAATGATATTAGGTCACCCGATTAAGTTGCCGACATATTAACTAAAGCACTTGACCGGAAAACCTTTCAAAATATTGTTACGAGAATCCTCCGAGCAAGTCAACTTTTTGGCCAATAGTCTTAATTGACATAACCTTTCAAAATTTTTGATATTTGGTTTTGGACTGTGGATGGGTGTTGGTCTTTTAGCGCCTATCGTAAACCGAGCGGTCCATATTTTGTTTCACAATTTCACATCATATATTTACAACAGGTTCCCCATCACTTCTCTGCCTTTCTTACTGGCATCAGCATTCCCTAATAAACTCAATTGATCCCAATAATAGTATACTTATTTAAAACCCCACACAATTAATTATAAGGACATAGATAATAATGTTTTCTTCCACAGCTGACAATGAGGAGATATTGATCTCTCCGACCTTTCTTTTATATATATATAATAATTTAAAATCACACAATATATTCATAAGACGTGACACTATAACAGAAGGTTAAATGTATACCTCATGTTACTAATTATACAATATATAAGACAAAACAATCATTTATAAATTTTTACACATTTCAATTGTACATCATAATACTAGTCAACGACTTATTTAATTTTTACCATTTTTCTAGCAATTTTTTATATGATATTTATGTTTAATAATTTTGACTGCTATTGCATATTTATTTTTTTAATACATACACTGTGTGATACATTTTTTAACTTATATGTTCGTTCGTCCGTTTTGAATCGCAGGGGGGTGTTGGGATACGATTCCCTCACTCCCTCACAAACACATAACCTGATCTTGACTAACACTGTATGTAACATGTTTATTACTTTTAATCATTTCACATGTGGCGACACTGATCATCGACATAATCTCAACAGAGAATGTTCTCCGCTTGTCAATCGTTGTACTGACGTTGGTAATAAATCTTTTTCAAAGATGATAATTCGTTTCTATCTTTTCCACATCAAGTGATCTGAACTCACCTCATTAAATTATGTTGCGGAATTGCCTACCATATAGTACGTCGCTGTACAAAAATTTGTACATAGTGAGCGCACACCTGCCACTCGCTTTACTGACAATAAATGTGGAATTCGTTTTTAATTTTTTTTTATATACAGAATGTTTACACATTAGATATGCGAGGATATTATCCTCACACATTAATTTTTTAATTAGGTTAGTTGCATCATGTTTTTTCTGCAGTTAGAACAAATCCTAATAAGAAACCACCTCAAGCGACAAATTCCCAATCTGAAACCATTTTCTTATTCAATGAATAGCTGGGTGCCTGGATATGCCACTTTTGAAACCAATATTATAGACTTTTGGTCAAAATGTACAACTTTTCCCAAGTTAAAAACGTTGGCTTTGGAATACCTTAATATACCAACCACTTTCACCCCATCAGAGAAAACATTCTCAGCAGCCAAGTATACGTTGAATAAACGCAAGAATCGCTTCACACCAAAAAATGTTAAAGAGCAATTATTCATTACTAAAAATCAGGACTTGTTACAATAAAAAATTAATAAAATACTCAAAGAATACCTAATCAAGATAATATTTTATATTTCAAAGTCAAACTAACTGAATTACATCCTGAAAAAAGTATTGAAAGTATTGATACTATCGATACTTTGGCTGCGAAGTATCGATGCTATCGATACTTTTTTTTCACAATATTTGACACCACTAGGAGGAAACAATAAAAGAGTATATAATCACGAGAAGAACTCATCTTAATGTGAGTTCTTGACATACATAGATAACATGAGTACATGAGGTCACACAGAAAAATTATAGTACATAATATTAACTGTAGATCGTACTAAGGTGGAAATGAGATAGGACCATCGTATATAGCTGGAACTCTAACACTCCCTCCTGGTACTCATCGTAGTTGACAGCTTCTTGAAATTACCTCTATCATTGAATTTTGTAAGCTAGTAATTTTTACTTAGTATTCACATAGAGAAAATAGTCACTTAGAGAAAATTATTGAAGATAATTACATACCTAATGCACAGTTGAATACTTCTTGAATTGGTTGATTGATTGAATGTCACTGAGAAATAATTAGTCGTTATAACATAAGAAACGACATTAATTTTATTCACAACCAAAATATATATATGTACAAATCACAAAATTAATTGAACCTATCAATATTTGTAATAATTAAATTTGTTGATACAAAATCCCACCCCATTTCATTCTTCATCATCATCATCACATCATTCTATATATATATGTCATATGTACACTCTAGTCACGAAGTGTTTCCCCTACTACTTTCGATTGCATATCGCTGTTGCTTCACCATTTACTTTTTCGTTTGTGAAATATATTTTAGTCGCGAAATAAATATCTTAAAAGAAGAAAGTCTCAAGTTCTTTCGATCCTCGTTCTGCATACCTCACATCATGGTAGCCATCGCTATGGTAGAACTTTGAGGAGAGACTTAGAAAATTCAAATCGATGGAATAATTATTTTTTTTTGAAATTTAATTTACTGCTGTGCGTAAAATTTTTTATGTTTTTTATTGAGTAATACACGAAAAAGTGTCGTGTTTTTCGAGAATTAACTAGAATTTTAATTTATTTTGAAAAATCAAAAATTAAATTGAAGAAGAATAGCTGAAGTTCCAGACTCAATAAAGGCCAATACTGGAAGTCATCGAACGCTAAATCCAGAGGGACCGCCAAAGAGATCGTGAGAATAGGTGAAGGAAACCTGCTCCCATCGTCGAGGACTCATCGTAGATCCAACATCGAAGACCCAATTTTTCAGACAACCCAGAGCAAAATTTAGGCAGGAAGTACGGAGGTCAACAGCATAAAAAACATAAATCATTCGCCAGCGCAGTAGGAATTGTAAAGTAAAATCATTGTAAAGGTAATATTTGTTGAAATTAATTATTTTTCGTATATTGTAATTGTATTTGAAGTGAGGATAAAATAATTAAATTTAATTAAAAGTTCTATGTCCTAAATAATAAATCTATCTGAAGGTAAGATTGGAGAATATAATATAAAAAAGGAAGATTTAGAGGAATTAATAAAAAAGTTTGAAGGAGAAAAAGTAGTTGATCTAAAAACAGAAATTTATAATTTACCCTACGTTAAATACTTTACAGGTGAAATAATATTAGAATCCTTTGTAATAGATATATCTGGAAGAATTGAGGAAATCAGTAGTTTAAAATATATTGTAATTTCAGAATCCTCAGTAAATTATTTTTCGAGCAGAATTTATAGTTCTGAAAAATCGAAAGATAAATTTATGAACAGATTTTTTAATTAAATAAATTATATAAACTGGATAAGAAGGGAAATAGTGAGGAAGAAAATTTAAGTGAAAAAATTGAAAAAGAGACAATCGAAAATAAGAAATACACACCAGATATTAATAAAGATAATAGTCTATTAGGATTTCGTAAAACAGAGGAAAATATGGCATCCCCAAATGAAATTAAACCCATACAAGCCCCCCTTGGAAAAGTTTTTAACGGAAAATACTACCTGGACTGGCGTAGGATGATTATCTCAGCCATCAGGGGAGCCGGATATTACGATATTTTTGGGGAACACGAATTTCTAAAACCATATATCGATAATATAGATGATCTTAATTTTCGACCTGATAGAAATATGATCAACTACTGCAAAATGCGAGATAATGCCAAAGCATTTGTGTTAGAAAGAGTATCAAACGATATAACAAAACAGATAAGAGATTGTAATACAGCAATATTAATGCTAAAAAAATTGGATAACATTTATGGGACGAAAACTTTGGTTACAGCCAATATGATGAAAGCAAAATGGTTAGAATTCAGGTTTCAACTGGGCGGAAACATGAAAGGTTTTTTGAAAAAATGGGATGAACTTGTAACAGATGTGAGAGATAGTGGAAAAGAAGTCACCGAAAATGAAGAGTTGGAAAATTTGCAATTGGCATTGTGTTATGAACAAGCAATTGCAAAAATACAATACGAAAATTTACCTACCAATGAGAAAAATTTAGACAACTTCAAAAGAATACTGAGAGAGGACTCAGACCAAAAGTATAGAGATCAGACCTTAAAAAAACAGAATGGCAATAATCAATCCAATAATACTTATAGGAATAATAATGGTAACGGAAATAATAATAGATATAACTACAGAGGCAGGTATAATAATTATCGTGGTAGAAATAATTATAGAAACCAAAATAATAATTATAATAACTTTAGAAATGGAAATAGAAATGGTTTTAATAATAACGGTCAAAATGGAAATAATAATAGTAATGCGTCAGAACAAAACCAAAATAATAGTAATACGAATAATAATAATAATGGTAATAATAACTATAGGGGAAACAATTATAGAGGAAACCCCAATTACAGAGGTAATAATTTGAGAGGCAATGGGAGAGATAATAATCAAAATAATCCTAAATGCTATAAGTGTGGGCAATTTGGCCACATAGCGCAAAATTGTATGAATAATAATTCCCAAGGAAATAATAGCAATGAAAGTACAAATAATAGTCAGGGAAATTACCCACCACAGGCAAATGCAAATCCAACGAATAATAATAAGAAGGATAGTTCGGAGCAACAGGTAAAAATGTCCTGCATGGTAAAAAGATTTAATAATAATAGTGAATGGTTACTTAAAGAATTGGCTAATAATAATAAACAAAATATCGATGAAAATTACGAAATATTAAATAATAGAGCAATTCTTGATGGAGCCGCAGAAGTACATTTAACTTCTGATCTTAGTAAACTAAAAGATGTTAAAAAATTCGTAACCCCAATTAAATTACAGTGTGCGGGAAGGAATACATTTTTATATGCCACACATACTGGGAGAATGATCATAAAAATCGAAAATTCCAAAAAAATTCAATCATTGATAGAACTGAACGACGTTCATTATGTGCCTGATCTGAACTTGGATATTATTTCAGCTATTAAAATAACAAATACCGGAATAATCAATATCGACCAACAAAAAGAAATTGCGAACATATATTTTATTGAAACAGCTGAAATCATTATTACCACAAAAAAAGAAGAGGGAATATTCTACATATACTATAATGTAGAGAACAATGATATAAAAAAAAAAAAATTAGATAAAGAGAATTATATGGATATAAAAAAAAAAAAAATGTAATATGTGCCCCTGTTACCCAAGATACTGATGATGATTGGGATGATTTTACAGTAGAAATGGAAATTATTGAAGAGGATAATAATACCGAATCATCTCAGGGGGGTGAAGATAATGAAATAGTCATAGAACCTATCGAAAATAATAATAATACAAATAAACCCCAAATTAATAATAATATTATAAATAAAAAACTAATAATACACAGAAGACTTGGACATCTTAATGCCAGATATTTACAAAAATTAAAAAATTTGGCAATTGGCATACCCGAAAACATTAATTTTAAAGATGAAGATTTTGTAAACTGTCAATTATGTTGTATCGCCAATAATTCAAAACTGGGTCATACAGGGATAAGAACTAAACCAACCCAAAAATTAGAGTTAGCGTCGTCAGATATCATGGGTCCATTTACGCCCTCTGTGGCAAATCAAAAATATATTTTAACATTTATAGACCACTTTTCGAAATACACATTTGTCATGCCAATAGTCAATAAAAGTCAAGTAACAAATGAATTCAAAAACATCATAATGTCTATGAAAAATAAATTTCCTGAATACCCCATAGGGACAATAAGGTGCGACAATGCAAAAGAGTACACGGACACAAAAATAATAAATTATTGTAGAGAAATAGGAATAACAATGGATTACGTGGTTCCATATTCTCCTGAATTAAATGGTGTTGCCGAAAGGCAAAATCAAACTTTAATGAGGAGAGTAAGGGCCATGTTGATTGATGCTAATCTCGATATAAAGTACTGGTCTTATGCTGTTGTTACAGCAGCCTATCTAATTAATAGATCCCCCACAAAAGCTAATGATGGGTTTAAAACACCATACGAATTGTTTTATGGAAGGAAACCAAATCTCAAAAACTTAAAAGTGTTGGGTGCACTTACATATAGACATATACCCATAGAAGTAAGAAAGCAAAATGCTACTAAGGCGAAATCAAAATCAAAAGATAAAATTGACCCAAAACTGGCGCACAGAGCTGAAAAAAACATAATGATGGGTTACACGAACACAGGGTATTGTCTTGGAGATCCATATAATTCAAAATCATACATATCATGCGACGTAAAAGTAGATGAAAGTCAGAATATAAAATCACTGTTGATTAACAAAAAACCTCTAAAAATAAAGTCAGCTGATTATGATTATGATTTGGGAATAATAAACCCTATAATAATGAATGTAAAAGTAAAATATAACAAAGCCTACATAGAAGATAATATTCCAAAAACATTATCGAAAATAGAAACAAACCCCTTTAGAGAAGAATGGATCAAGGCCATTAATGACGAATTTGGTTCTCTTGATGATTTGAAGGTATGGAAAGTAGTAGATTATGATCGACAAAAATTAATAGATACAAGGTGGATTTTTACAATAAAGTTTGATGAATTTGGAAACCCAAAACCCAAAGCTAGACTTGTGGCACGTGGCTTTAAAGATCGAACAGAATATGATATTGCTGAAACACACGGACCTGTAGCATCCATAGGTACAATAAGGTTATTATTATCAATTGTGAATAAAGAAAAATGAATAATGGTACAATATGATGTAAAAACTGCCTATCTAAACTCACCCATTATAAAACCTATTTTTGTTAAAAGACCAGAAGGCATAAATATTAATAGAAATCAAGTACTCGAACTACAAAAATCAATTTACGGATTAAAAACTTCCAGCAAATTGTGGTATGACTTATTGGACATAAAAATAAAAGAAATGGGATTTGAAAAAACTAAAAGCGATAGATGCTTTTATATAATGAAAAATAACGAAGATAAAACATATTTCTTGAGTTATGTAAACGACATATTAGTAGCATCAAATTCACAATCTGCTATTACTAGAATAAATGAAGAATTGCAAAAAGATTTTACAATTACGATTACGAATAATCCAAAATTTTTTGTGGGCCTAGAGATAATGAGAGATATAGAAAAGAACACAATAATAATTTCGCAATATAAACACATAGAAACAATGATCAAAAAATTTGGAATATCTGAACTTAAAAACACCAATACACCAATGGAAACGGGACTAAAAATAGACAAAATACAAAATGGTAGAGACGATACAGAGTATAGATCGATGATAGGGGGACAACTTTATTTGGCAAGACTTACGAGACCGGACATATTATTCCCAGTAAATTTCTTCTCCCATTTTCAGAATAATTCGAACGACACCTTAAAAAATTATGTAAAAAGAATATTCAGATACGTTAACACAACCAAAAATTATAATCTAAAATATACATCAAAAGGGGACGGAATACAAGCATATATAGATGCCTCTTATGCACCCCAGGTTGATGATACAAATATAGAGTTACAGAACCTTAGTAAAGGGAAGTCAATAACTGGATTTATGCTATTTGCCTATGGAGACTTGGTGGAGTGGAATTGCTGCAAGCAGACAATTCACGCCTCATCAAGCACTGCGGCTGAAATAATTGCAGTTTTTGATACCCTCGATACGATAAAGGTAATGCAATACATGAATTACGAGATTTTTGGCGAAAAACTAATGGTGGATATTATGGAAGACAATATTTCGACACAAAAAATATGTTCTGGGGGTAGTCAAAAGAAGTCGAGAGCCCTAATGATCAAATGCTACTCGATTTTGGAAGCTTTTGAAGAGAAAATAATATTTTTTAGAACAGTAAGCTCCGAAAATCAATTAGCGGATATACTGACAAAATCGTTGGATCGATCAAAATTTGAAAATATAATTGTGAAAATATTAAACGAAACCAACATATACACATATTATAATAATTTATTTCGAATTTAGTATATGTACAAAATTTTCCCATTTCAAATACAAGTCGTCAAATGTTCAAATGTAAGTCATAACATGAAAATATTTGCTGAAAAATTGGCCTTCAATTATTGTCAAAAAGAGTACTTTACAATACAATTTACTAGAAAATACATGCAACAGATAAATCAAAGGTTTCTCGAATATTATCACAAAGAAAAAATCATGAAAATCGAGCAAGAAAAAACCCTACAATTCGTATAATAAAAACCCTATACATTTTCCAACAAGCGTGAGAGAAATACATGAAATATTCCCACATGAATTTATGAAAGGAAACTCTCTAACAATAAATACAATAGAGATTAAAACTCATTACATGACCGCATTTTAAGATAAACCGAAAACGTTGCCTTATCTCAGAACATATTAAACGCCACTTCAAATACAATGCAACGTACGAAAGATAATATACGATGCAACGTATGTTATTCTACAATCTTTTTCATGTATACTTTTAAGATAAAATACGTAACGTACTTTAGAATTCATCGAACCCACAGTCGAAAATACTTTTGTGAATTTTTTTTCTCGTCTTCTTTTATTTTTTTTATTATTCGTGTAATATATGTTCGTGAATATTTTTTTTTGCATTATCAAATAATCTTTCTTTCTCGACTCGAAATATACGAGCGATGAATAATTAATTACTCACAATATTTTTTTTGCATGTTACCAATTTTTATATTTTTATTTTATTCATTTTTTATATATATACACCATATACTATCTCAAGACATATTAATGTCCATTATTGTATGCATGTTACTATTTTTATATATTTATTAATTTATTTTTTTTATTCAATTTTTATTATTTTTTGTTGTTCAGTCACCTCTTCACTACGCTCATACATTAGCGCTACCTACGAGTGATGAACGATAAATGTAATTCGATTCATTCTTTCGTATCTGTGGTTATTCGTTTCACCTGTGGTATTCTACCCAGGCTTTATCTATCTACTTTGGCATCATGGCCGTGTTATATATTTAATGGGCATTAAACCATTGTGACGAGAACAACGTTTGTTTTTCATTGAACTAGAAAATTAATCTCTCAAATGAAAGATCCTCATTGTTATTAATAGCCATTTTTAACAATCTCAACATGATAGCAGAGCATTTGGGAAATTTTTTTCAGTGATTAATTCGTTTTTTCGTTCATAGTATTTCATTCAAGTGATTGGAATCAAAAAATTTAGAATGTTGTAAGTAATTAATAATTTCGTTTTTCTGTATGATTCGTTTCATTTTGCTGTTCGTGGGATGTAATTCGTTCGCCAAATTGGGGAAATCAATGTGAATTTCGGCCGACATATCTGCTGAAAGTGATTGTTCACACATCCAGTTCATTCAATTTTTTGCCAAATCATTGCTGGAAGAATCAATATGGCGGTAGCTGAAACGTAGAAAATTCATCAAACAGCAAAGTATCATGTTTTATTATGTTCATTACTTCATATAATTAATCATTTCCCATCCGTTTTTTGTCGTTTGGTTGGATTTGGCCGTCCTTGTGTCCGCTGATTCTGATCATCGAAGCTGAAAAACGAAAGATTGTGAAGCTGCAGGAGTCCAAATTTGGTCATCGGGTTACGTTGGCAGGTGAATTTGGATCGCAGAAAGGGTATCGAAAACCTCCGAGGTAAAAACCTTTGAAATTTCGCAGTTTGAAATCATCAGTTTGTTGCTGAAAAATTCAAATCTGAAACCGTTACCAGCAAGTAAAGACAAGAAAAGCTGCTAAATCCGGTATCTAGTTTGAACTTGAAAACAAGTAATTTTGTAACAGTTTTAATTTGAATCAATAATATTCTCGTACATTATGCATTTCCACTAATAGTTCATGTATTTGTTTGCATATATTTCATTTTGTGAATGAATATTTTGGATTGTGGGTTGTAATTCAGTTAGATCGAGTCATTGGGCTCTGATAGAATTTTGCATTTTGGGATTTTAAATTTAAAGTTGAAATTTTGATTTGAAAACGGTATTGATCGTTTATTTAATGATTATTGATCATATTGAAAATTGTTTCTGCGATCTTATGAGCTATTTAGATAATAATTTTGTGATCCCTGCTCGTTTTGATCATTTTTGGATTTGTTGCACTGAACTTGGCGATTATCAATAGAGAATTTGAAATTTGATTTTTGAATTTTGAATTCAGGAGATCGTTGAGAGATACATTTAGAGGTACTTGATCTATTGGCATCAGAGGACAGTTTCTGAGGATTGGTTTTCTGATTGCTGAATTTTGTTTCACTTTTCTGAAATTAAAAATTGAAAATGTCAAATGAAACACCGAAAAACAAGTTCAAAGGGCAAAATTATGAGGCCTGGAGACTGACGGTGATGTGTTTTTTGCGAGGTGAAGGTTTTGCTGAAATTTTAGATGATAAAAAGACTGAATTAGCAGTATACAAGGTGGAATCAGAAAAAAGAACGTCGGAGCAGAAGGAATACATTAAAAAACAGGAAAAAGCGAAAGCGATTGTTTTTGATCGTATGAGTTTTGATATTATTGAGAAAATAAGGGATGCCGTTTCCGTTGGTGATATTTTTGCAAAATTAAACTCTAGATATCGTGGCACTACGCCCATTGACAATATCAATGCAAAAAGACTGATTCTATGAGATGAGATTTCGCTCAGGGGGGAATATGCGGTCATTTCTTGATTTATTTTCGAAGACAGTTCGTGAGTTACGCGATTCTGGAAGTATTCTTTTTGAGCTGACGAGACTGAACACTTGTGTATGGCCATGCCTTCGGATTATGAAATTTCGTTATTAGAATTTTGTAGTTTTCCATTGGAAAAAAGAACTATCGAGGTTTTGCACCGGTTATTGATTGATCGAAACAATAAGCTCTATAGTGAGCAAAAAGAAAAAAGGAATGTGAATTCCAATAATTTCCAAAATGGAAATAATTTTAATAAATTTAATAAACGTTTTGATAATTACAATCGGGGTAATAACCAAGATAAGGAAAAAAGACATGGGTCTAGTGATTCGGGATTTAAACAAAATTTTGAAAGAAAAAAAGAAAATGAAAGCAAAACAGAACCTAAACAAAGCAAAAAAGAAATAAAATGTTTTAATTGTGGCGGTATTGGCCATTATGTTAGTCAATGTCCGTCTGCTAAACCACAAATAAATAAAAATGACCAAAAATCCACAAAAAAAGTGGAAAAAGAAAAAATCAATTATGCGGCGATGGTCCAAACAGTGGACAGCGATTCTGATTCTGCTGGTTCGTCTGGTAATTCCTCTTTGAATAGTTCGTTTGAGGAGGAAAGGCCTTATATTCAATTAACTGAGAAATTCTTGCTCGATTCCGGTACTCAGCAGTTTCTTGTAAATTCCCTTGAAAATATGTATGATGTTCAAAAACTTAATCCTCCGTTGAAACTTGTGTCAGCCAAAAAAGATGCTGTATTTTACGCTACTCATAAAGGTCAGCTTGCCGTAATGTTGGAAAATAATAGGCGTCAACAGGAGATTATTAACTTGGAAGATGTATATTATTCTGAAGAGTTAGAACATAATCTGTTTTCGACAACACGTTTGACACGAAAAGGTGTGTTCAAAGTTGTTATGTCAGGAAAAAAGGCGCATATCTACGTTAGGCAGACTAAACAAAAATTAGCTACGGCGTACAGTAATGGCAGTGGACTGGTTTTAGATTTTGAGAGGATGGAAGTGATACAAAAAGGTGAATGTGGAGCTATGTTTGCTGATGAGGAAGATGAAAATAGAGAGCTTGAAAGTCAACAGACGAATTGGAGCGACTTTGAGGTCGAATTGGAAGTTTTGCCAGAGTGCGATATAGATACTCGAGTCGACGTGCGCCCGGGACCAGCAGATTGAAAACACAAAAGAAAATGAAAAACAAAATGAAAATACGGAACAAGATAAAAAAAGAGAAGAGATCGACGAGAGTAAGCAGGTTGTTATCTCAAGTCAGGCATCTCAGACTTCCCAGGTGAAGTTGTCAAAAACAACCCAAATGAAACAATTGTGGCACTGTAGATTAGGTCATGTAAATGCGAAATATTTGAATTACTTGAGAGAAAGCTCAGCTGGTTTTCCAAATTTGGTATTTAAAGACGATGATTTCAGAAATTGTGAAATTTGTCTGTCGGCTAAATCCTACAGATTAGGCCATCACGGAATTCGTCTAAAACCCAGTAGGAAGCTGGAAATCGTATCTACTGACATTATGGGGCCATTTGTTGAGTCATTTAGGGGTGAAAGATATATCATAACGTTTATTGACAATTTTTCCCATTTCACTATCATTGTGCCAATTGAAAAAAAGAGCATGGCAAATGAAGAATTCAAAAAATTTTTTATGAGAAATAAAAATAAATACCCTGAGTCACCTATCGCAGTGTTGAGATGTGACAATGCTCGTGAGTATACAGATCGTAAAATGAGAGATTTTTGCGATGAGCATGGGGTTGAGCTTGATTTGGTAGTGCCATATTCACCTGAGCTGAACGGGCTTGCTGAGCGGCAAAATTGCGTGATCAGCGAAAAGACGCGTGCATTGTTGTTCGACTCGCAGCTCTCGATGCGATATTGGTCATTTGCGGCAACCACATCTTGCTATTTGAGTAATAGAACACCATGCAGGAGCAATCCAGATAATAAGACTCCACATGAGATGTTTTTTGGTCGTAAACCGGATTTAAAAAATTTAAAAACTTTTGGGGCTTTGGCTTACAAGCACATTCCGATAGAAGTGCGTAACCAATCTGCTGTGCGCGCCAAAAAGAAAGGCGAAACGCGAGTGGACCCAAAATTTATGCAGAGGTGCGAAAAAAATCTGCTTCTCGGTTATACAAATACAGGATACTTCACAATTAATCCTGATACAGAAAAAGTGTCAATAAGTTGTGATATTAGGTTCGACGAAAATAAAAATATAAAAGACATAGAACAAAATAAAATAGAAAAATTACCTGAGCCGTCTGAGGAGTCGTTTAGTGCGAATATTCCTGTGATAGCTGCATGCAGGGTAGAGAAAAACACAGATTTAAGATTTCTAGAGGACTGTGTGCCTCAAAAATATTCAGAGGTTGAGTCGAATGCGTTCAAAGATGTATGGAAGAGAGCTATGGTTGATGAATTCAACGCAATGACAAACTTAAAAGTTTGGGAAGAAGTTCCTAGGTCCAAAGGTTGTAAGACTATTGACACCAAGTGGGTGTACACTGTGAAACAGAATGAAAAAGCTGAGTATGTGGCAAAGGCGAGACTTGTTGCTCGAGGATGTAAGGACAGGCATGAGTATCAAATTGATGAGACATATTCTCCTGTTGTGTCTCAATGGGTGATCCGATGGGTGATCTCATTGGCCAATAGGGGGGGATGGTCAATGACACAATTTGACGTGCGAACAGCATTTCTGAATGGTGAAATTTGGCGTCCTATGTACCTATCCTTACCACAAGGCTATGTTCCGGAATCACAAAATAGTATATTGAAATTAAACAAATCAATATATGGTTTAAAGACCTCATCAAAGTCGTGGTTCAATCTTTTGGACGAAAAATTAAAAGAACTGGGCTTCACCCAAAGTAAAATAGATCGTTGTCTTTATTATAAAGGAAAATTTAATGAAAAAATAGCTTTTCTGGCCGTTTATGTCGATGACATTTTGCTTGTAACAAGTGAAGGTAGTTGGAAGACTGATATTGTCGATCGTCTTGTAAAAAACTTTGATGTGAAAATTGAGTATAATCCTAAGTGTTTTGTTGGGTTTGAGATCGATAGAGATCAAACCAATAGAACGGTAAAGTTATCTCAATTTGCCTATATTGATAAAATAGTTAAAAAATTTGGACTTGAGAATGCCAATGGGCAAAATACGCCCATGGAAGTTGGTCTAAAAATAAACAAAAAAAAAAAAGGAGTAGATGATCGAGAATTTCGATCTATGATTGGTGCATTACTGTACTTGGCTCGAGGTACGAGACCCGACATTGCTTTTGCAGTGAATTATTTGAGTCGTCGCCAAGGCAATTCCACACCTTCGGATAAGCGGAATGTCAGACGTATAATAAAATACATTTCACATACTAAATCATACTGTCTATTATACCAGTCAAAAAAGGAAAATCTGGAAGCTTATGTAGATGCTTCATATGCCCCTGATGTGAGTAACACTGACAGTGACATTGTGGACATTGAAATAGGCAAGTCAGTAACTGGTTATGAAATTTTTGCTAACGTCGATTTAGTTAGTTGGGCCGTTAGAAAACAACGACTTATGGCAGCATCCTCTACCGCTGCAGAACTAATAGCTTTGCATGACTCACTCGACGACCTGAGGCTAATTCGCCTTGCTCACTCGTTATTGCTCGGCGAAGAAGGTCCAATTGATATATTTGAGGATAATATTTCTGCAGAGCACGTCGCAAAAGGAGGGGAAAATAAAAGAATGAAAGCACTCATGGTCAAGTGTTATGACATTCTGGATGCTGTACAAAATAAAGAAATTCTGATTAAACGGGTTGCTACATCCAAACAGCAGGCAGACATTCTAACAAAAGCGTTATACAGAAGGAAGCATCTTGAAGCTGCCTCGAAACTGCTCCTCGTTCCCGATATGTTTGACTCTCCCTAATGTTGTCGTTTAAATTAAAAAGATACTGTTTGCCGCTGATGGCAGCTTTGTCTACGCCCATTTGGCCCCTTGACAGGTTAGGGATGATTTGTGTACCCCTCGCTGCAGGGGAATCAACGTATTCGGAGTTTGGAAGTGTCAATGGTGACAGTTCTCTAATTGTCGTTTGAGATCGATATTTAATGTATTCTAGTGGGTCTCCGATTGCTTGTAATATATGTGTTACTTCGACGATTCAAACGTTTGTTGAATTGGTTTTGCCTTATTTTTTATTTTTTAATTAATCAGTTGCTATTTTTGTAACATGTATTTATTTTTAAATTTTATATTGCTCGTTAATTGAAAATTTTTGTGACTAATGGTAACACAACTGTGATAAAATGTTTTAATATTAGTTCGTTTTGTTGTCTAACTGAAACTATAGACATAATTTCATTTTCTGGTAACATAACTGTGATATATTTGTAACGTAATTATTTTTGTATTTAAATGTCTAGTCAATTTTAAAATTTTTAGGCTGTATCGAATTTTTATTTCTTTTGTAAATTTAAACAACGTCATAATTTAGAAATAAATGTATTCTCTACGTAAAGAGCTGTAGGGGGGTGTTGTTCAGTCACCTCTTCACTACGCTCATACATTAGCGCTACCTACGAGTGATGAACGATAAATGTAATTCGATTCATTCTTTCGTATCTGTGGTTATTCGTTTCACCTGTGGTATTCTACCCAGGCTTTATCTATCTACTTTGGCATCATGGCCGTGTTATATGTTTAATGGGCATTAAACCTTTGTGACGAGAACAGCGTTTGTTTTTCATTGAACTAGAAAATTAATCTCTCAAATGAAAGATCCTCATTGTTATTAATAGCCATTTTTAACTATCTCAACATTTTTTAATTTTTCGAAGCACAGCGCAATAATAAAATTATTTAGGAACCCAAGTTACCAAAATTAACTAAATAATACAATGTCAATATTTTTTTTTTTAAATTTTTTTTATTATGCATATATCCTTTTTTTTTGTACTTGTATTTTTTGTACTTAATATTGTTTTTTAATAACAATAATTCGTTTATTTTCAGAAAACACGATGAAGAATTCAATTGGTAAAATTTCAGGGGGGTGTTGATACGAAATCCCACCTCATCTCATTCTTCATCATCATCATCACATCATTCTATATATATATGTCATATGTACACTCCAGTCACGAAGTGTTTCCCCTACTACTTTCGATTGCATATCGCTGTTGCTTCACCATTTACTTTTTCGTTTGTGAAATATATTTTAGTCGCGAAATAAATCTCTTAAAAAAAGAAAGTCTCAAGTTCTTTCGATCCTTGTTCTGCATACCTCACATCAAAATTTAATATTGACTAACAGGAACTTTTCAGTAGAGTGGCACTAACTGTAAATTTTCTAAATTTATTCTCCACGTCTTTGCAACATACAACTATTAGACGTTCGGAATGCTATTAAATGAGAACACATCAAAAAATTCAATTACTAATATTTATAATTACATTACAAAAACTTTCAAATAACGATCTAGGAAGAGCTTTTGTAAATATATCTGTTAGTTGTTCCTTTGTCAGAATCCATTTTATATCAACTAATTTCTTTGAATATACTTTACAGACATACTTGTATTTTAATTTTGCTAAGTGTCTTAACGCTTTGGACTGACCAGATTTAACTGCTTCAACAGTAGCTTGATTGTCTTCAAAAATTATAGGACTAACCTTTTGTTTTAATATTTAAAAAAAAAAATTTGACAAATATATTACGTCTATTCTAGTTTGATTTAACGCAATATATTCCGCTTCCATATGTGACGTAGTGACACATTTTTGTTTTGTACCCTGAGCTATAGAGTCAACAAATATTTAAACTGAAGTGGACAAACCATCAGGATCAGTCCTACCCAAGGAAGCATCACTGTAACTAACAAAATTATGACCACTTCTTTCAAAGTATATTCCAAGATATTTAGTACGTTTCAAATATTTGAACACACGTTCAACTTTAATCCAGTCATAAATGTCATAATTACTACATTTACAAGTTAAAGTATTTACACAAAAGGAAATGTCAGGTCTAGTACACATAGTTAAATAAAGAACACCAACTATTATTGATACAGAATATGATACTTTAAGTTCAATGTTGTTTCAATTTTTGGTTCATACTTAGTTTTTTGATCTACTTGATTAGTGACCAAAGGAATATCACACTCTTTAAAGTCTTTCATTCCATACTTAGATTGTTTTGATTCAATAAAATGCTTTTGTGATAAACATATTTTACTTTGTTTCTTAATTCGATTAATTTCAATTCCTAAATACTTTTTAGGTTCATCTACAATTTTAAGTTTAAAGTCTTTATTTAGACCACACTGAGTTTCTAAAATTTTGTCTTTATTATTTCCAGTAATAAGAATGTCATCGACATACACCATAATTATCACAAAAGTAGAATTCTTTTCCCAATAATAAATATTAGCTTGACCTTCATGGACAATAAATCTCATGTCTGATATGGCTTTCTTAAAACAAATTTGCCATCTTTAGGGACTAACCCGGAAACCATATAATGATTTTCCTAACTTACATACATGAATACGTTTGATCTCATCAGTTTTATTGACACCATCAGGAATTTCCATGTAGATATCTTTTTCAAGTTCACAATTAAAAAATGCTATATCAACATCAGTTTGAATAACATTCCATTTTAATTTATTTGCTATTGCCAATATAGTTCTAACTTCCACAATACCTAAAGTTGGAGCTTATATTTCAGAATAATCGTACACATTTTTATTATTATATTCACATCTTACTAAGCACACATTAAAAAAATATTATATTCCCTTCAGTCTTTTTTAACAAATATCCACCTAGAATCAATCATTTTAGTATACTTACGTCTTTTTACATAATCCCAAGTATCACTGTCTTTTAGAAATTTTAATTCTTTATCGATAGCTTTTAACTGCTCAGATTTATTTTTACTTTTTAACATATCATTTAAATTTTTAGGTACTTCATTTAATTTACACATCATGAAAAAATATTTCTTTTCAGTGACTTTGGGTTTATTTTTAGGATTAATTGTTTCTAGATCATTTTCAATTTTAGACTTACTGAAAGTTATTGTTCCATCATATTTAGGTAGACGAACACATTCGCCGACTTATATATTTTTTAACAAGTAACAGCAAATATTTCTAATAAATATTCACCATTACCTCCAAATTTCAACTTAATTGTTGGCAGCTAACAAATATGCAGACAAACAACAAGTCAGCATATCTGTCAGCACAATTTAGGTACGTACTACAGATACACTTTTCAAATATGTAAACAATTTAGGCATCAAAAGAAGTGACCTGGAAATTTGAATTACACCAGGCCTTCACTCGCTATTCTTTTGAACTACAGTACAGAGGTGATCTGTCTGAGCCCAAACAGTCTGAGACGTAGAAGATGTCGCAAGTTAGTAGTCCACCCAAGTATAGTTGTCGGACACATATAGGGAATAAAATTATGACATAAAATAGTGTTAAGTGTAAGTGTTTGATTTGTAACGTAATAATTGTGACATATTTGATTCGAATAAAAGTAGATGAAAGTGATTCTACTTATTTTGTATTGTCTCTACAGATTTGGGGCTAAGACATAATGGTTGTGTCACTGAATTTGACTTTCTTATTTTTGGTTGCAAAGATAATTTCTTCTTCTAAATTACATTTATTTGAACTATTTTTATTTTGCAAATAATTGTCCAAAATACCTCCTGCAAAGTCAACTTCAGAGACTTTTTCATTTTCATCCCAAGTATTAGTATCAAAAATAGGAAAACAATTTTTTGAAAATAATCTAATAGAAATTTATCTTTGAACATAATGGATTCAGAAAATTCAACCTTACTATTTCTATGTAATTTACCTGTTGTTAGATTTAAAATTTGCCACAATTTGCCATTACATCCGATGAAAATACATAATTCTCCACAGCCTTCTAACTTTTTAACATTTTGTTTTTCATAAGGTATTTTTCAGTATCCCACACCCACAAAGCCAAATCAATAAATATACTTAATTGTAAGAACTTTATTCTGAAGACTCATATGGGGTTTTATATCCCAACTTTTTATGTGGTAATCTATTATGAATATGGACAACTTGGTTTAACGTAAGTTCCCAAAATTTGATAGGTAAACCACTATCGATGAAAAGAGCTCAAACTTTCATAAGTAAAGTTCAATTTACCCTTTCTGTCATGGCATTTAATTGAGGAGTGTCAGGAGAACATATCTCGATAATGATACCCTCATCTGCAATAAATTTCTTCATAAACACCCATAAACATTCTCAACCACCATCAATACGTAAATAATTAATTTTAGCTGAACTATCACCAAGATTTGCTCTTATTATTTCTAGATATTCTGTAAACATTTCTGCCACACAGGTTTTATCTTAGATACTGAATGTAACAGTATGTCTCAAAAAATCATCAGTAAAAGTTATAATGTAAGAGCTTTTCTGCCAAACTCCTACTTGTTTTATTGGATCCATTAAATCAGAGTGAACTCTTACTAATGGTTTTGATGCGACATCACACACAGTTTTATGAGTATGTTTTGTAATTTTGACTAAATTGCATGCTTTGCAATCTTTTATCTCCTGCCAAATCAAATTTCTTATTAAAATTCCCCTAAGTCTTTTTCTTTTAAAATTATTATTATTGTTAGATTTAACTGCTTTTGTTGCAGCCTGATCTAATTTATAAGTATTATTATGTTCTTTTAACAACACTTTTTCCTTTAAAACTATACCTTTAGCTTGTTCAAGAGTAATATCACATAGCGTTTCAACATTAGGACCAACCTGTTTTCAATCTTTACGTTGTATTCTAATATTAAGAAAAGGAATTAGCATATGATTTAAGAAAGCTTCCAACTTTCTTTCTTTGGACCAACTGTTATAATAAATTGTCAACTTACGTGATAATTCTTCGAACTCTTTTAACCATTCTTTCAATTCAATATTTTTAGGATTAAAACTTTTCTGGTAACTTTGGGTAATATGTGTGTCGCACACACGACCTTTAGGTTCTTTCATATTCTTAATCTTAAGAAAACATACCGTAGAATCTGATTCAGCAAAGATTAATTTTCGATGAGGTTCATCTAGCCATTCACACAGAGTGGTTCTTGCGTCGATTTTAAGTTGAATTTGACTTACTATAAATGACCAAGATCATTAATATCAAAAATATTTTTAAATTCAAAAAAAGATATATACATACTGAACTGATTGTATCATAAACAAAAGTTGGTTTCTTCCATTAACTTTACCAGTGTTATATGCAATTTGGTTGAAAAATAATTATTAAGATTATCCTTACCCCAAAGTTCCATAGCTGAATGATGGATATCAAGATCTCAGCTTCTATATTGAACTGGGAGGTAGCTATACTTTTTAGCTGCTGCTCTTTCCCTTTAGAGTCAATTGCATTCTTCAGCATCTTGGAAAGCACAGTCTCAAATTACTTCTAATTCTTTCAAACAATGGGTGGTTGCTTCTGCGGGCTTACACTATTCTTCATCTTCCTTATGTTTTTGTGCTGAAGCAATTGCTTCTTCTCTTTGACGTTCAGACTAATAGGCTTTTTCTACATCTGGTCTCTTCTGGACTCATTGCACCGTCATACTATCTTCTTGTTCTTGCTGTTGTCATCTAGTTTTAGCAACACTTTCTTCCCACTTTTGCCTTTCAATGTTTGTGGCTTCATGCTATTCTCTTGCTTGTTTGTCTTCCCATATTTCTTCCAAGATTGTGTTCAGACTAGTATCTGAAGGCATCGGACAATAGGTTTACATTGGTGGAACTACAACACATACATGTTATTCTTCAGTTGTTTGAGGTCGACTAATGGTAACTGTTCTTTGCTCCTATAGATGTTGATTTCCTTCTGCATGAACTTAAGCTCGTACGACTAACATTTCTTGATTCTGTGTTGTTGACTGAACTGTTTGAGAAAACATTTTTGCTGCAGTAGATGAAGTGGAAGTTCACAAAGTTTTCGATTTCACAGCAGATGAACTTGTATTAAATTCCTGCATAACTCGTTCATTAGGCAGATGAACTGTTTTGTTTGTTACATCAATTTCCATAAGCATTGTCATTGGAGACTGAATGGAAGACTTTTCTTGATTGGACTGACTGATGTTTTGATTTTTAGACAAACTGGTAATTTGTTGCTGCTGTTGGGTGGACTGACCTATTGGATGTTGTACAGATGTCAGTTGATTAACCTGAAGTTGTACTCCTGATCCTTCCTGTGTATAAATCTGACTAACAGTTTCTCGTTGTCATTGTGCCTCCATAGGACAATGTTCATTGTGGATGTTTTGATAAATTTTCAAGTAGTCTTCAGTAACTAGTGCAGCAAGGCCAGTGTCATAAGCAACTATATTTTCAATTACCTATTTCAAATTGGCCATAATTTTGGCCTTCTGCGATGCACTCTCCATTTAGTAATCCATTCTAACATATGTTAGTGCCAGAGGATTCTAGTTTGAACTTATGGGAATTTGTTGTTGAGTGGATAAACTGGAGAATTGTTGTGTTGGTGAACTAATCGAAACTTGGTGATTGGGGTTTGGTAACATACCCAATGGCACTTTTAGCCTAGGAGGCAAGGGTACATTTTCATTCACAATTTGTTCTAGCAGAATCTAAAATAACACATATGAACACACATGACAAATTATGTTTCACAGCCATAGACAACGATCATTTATTGTACTTCTAAGGAATGAAATAAGTCACATAATTATAAAATAAACACACTAATCATATGACTTATATATCCAAATTTATTGCCTTCTTTTAATGTGCATCCAATAGAATAAATTTCATAAGCTGCCTACTCCCATAAATATGTAGGTCCAGGACACTTTATGCCTGGCTAGGTCTTTACACCATGATATATTATTGCACTGAAGGACTTAGTTACACATAGATGAGCACTAACTCATACCCAAATATGTCCTTAGGATTCAGGATTTGCACATAAAAATGAGAATTCATTCAAAATGATCGAAAGAATGAATATATTTATAATTACCAAACTTTACTTTTCAATACTTCTCTCCTCATTATTTAAGTACTTCAGTACTTAATCTCCTTTATTTCTTTTTAAAACATTTATTCATCAGTTCCCTCCAAACTGGTATTTTTGTAATTAAAAGTACATACTCATTATATGAAAAATTGTTTTACATTACCTTATATAGTGATGAATACTGTATTATCACTAGTATGTTTTCAATTGGATTAATAATTACTTAATTAAAATATAACAAAATCAACATTTATACAATTCACCACCATCAATTTACTTTTACAAAATCACATACAGAACTAACTGCCTGTTTTTGGTGGTTGGATGACAGTTAAATTTTCAGCCAATCAGAGCATAGCAGGCTTCATTGGTGAATTCATCGGAATTTACACCACTGGATACACCAATACAAACACAAAATTACATAATTACTACCCTTGACTCTACATCTGAAATCTTTAGGAACTGACAGTAATATGAGATTCCATTGTTAGGGTATTTATTCTGACCACACAGAAATATAATTAATAACAAAGAATAATAATTTTGGAAACACATTCCTTTAATTATAAATATGTAATTTTGTTTTGTCACCCTTAATGTTTGATCTCTGAAAAATGGAAACTTTTGAACAGGTGCAACAAATGCACTTATTATTCACAAAGAGAAATAAAATATGACACACATGGATTATTCTGCCATTATATACCTGATAGACCACTACCTCCACACTTCTTTTCAGCTCCTGCCATTTCTGTTACTTTTGTACTTAACATAATTTTATTTTTTCATGAAACACGTGTGTATCATACACTCCTAAACTTATTTACTTAATTCTGTTAAAGATTGATTGAAGATCACATAGAAAAGAAATGCAATTAACGAACCATCATGAATGTATTTTGACAACATACAAAAATGTCAGCGGCGAACTAAAAGTTTGTTGATAAAAATATTTCCCAGCTGGGAATCAGTGCAGCCACATGGTGGAGCAAAAAAACATATTATATATTTTATTTACAGGTTATGCAAAGTCGTGTACAAATAATGTTATATTATGAGGTTGTGTGGGATCATCCCCCAACACCCCCCTGCAATTCAATATAACCGAATGTATTTTAAAAGGAAAAAAGGATAAATAAACAATTGAATCACAAATTATTTAAAAACATTTAGTGTTACATAACAAAAGCGTTATTAGAAAGCAACAATTACATAAATAATGATCATCAATTAAAAAATGGTTCACAAATATATTAAAAACTGAAAAATGACATGGTATAGACTAGATGTGTGTGTGTGTGTAATATTAATTTATTGTTGCGTGTGCATTTATTAAAGTAAACATATATAATAAATATATGTATCAATGCTGTGATATGGTTGAAGAGAATCGATATTTGTTCATCTTAATTAAATACATGTATAATAAAATTATTTGTGTGTGTATAAGAAAGAGTTATAGGGTGTAGACTATTGTTGGGATGGAACCTAGTGAAAGAAAAAAAATTAAAAAATTGTGTTTGTAACAAAATTTTGAACCGCACAGTTTACAACAGATGTTAAAAGACCAACATCTGTCCGCAGTTCAAGTCCAGAACATCAGAAATTTAGAAAGTTTAAAAAAAATTATCCAAAAAGTTGACTTACTCCAGTGTCTCTAAAATTAAAATTTCGTATGTTTTTTGATCAAGGGCTTTTGTAAGAACGTCGGCCAATTGATTAGAAGAACATATGTCATTGAATGCAATGATTTTTTGTTGAAAAGCCTCCAACAAGGCATAACACTTGATCACAAGAGACCTGGATCGCTTCTGGCCACCCCCTGATGCAATTTGTGATGCTAAGATATTATCCTCATACACCTGCACGGGTTTGGTTACAAAGAATATGCTCTTCATTAATCTCCAGACCACAGTGATATCATCTAGTGCATCGTGCAATGCAATAAGCTCAGCTGCAGTCGACAAATCTGCAACTGTTAGTTGCCGATGAATGGCCCAATTGAGTAAGTCACCGCAAACGAAAACCATGTAACTGGATATGCAGTACCTTTTCTCCAAATTATTTAAATCTATTAAAGTGTCTTCAACATCAATGGGATATGATGCGTCGATGAAGACTTTGATATGTATTTTGTCTCAATGGAAAACCAAGGCATAATCCCAAGTGGATTTCAGATAACTGATAATCCTTCAAACATAGTTTTTGATTTTGGGAGTGGATGCAGATTGAAAGCAAGAGAAGTAATTCACTGAAAATGCGATGTCTGATCTCGTTAACCTAGCAACATACAATAAATTTCCAATCATTGCCCTGTATTTGGTATCATCCGTGCCATTTGTGGGTTTATTTATTTTTAAGCCTGTCTTCATCGGTGTTGATATGGGTTTAGCATCAGTCGTTTTAAATTTTTGGAACATCTTATCAATATATCTAAATTGTGTTAAAGTGACGGTTTTTTGTGTGATATCACAGTTAATCTCAAAACCTACGAAAAATTTTGGGTCCGATTCTACTTTAATCATGAAATATGTATTAAAAACTGATATTAATTTATTTGTCATTCATCAAGAAGCATGTCACCTACATAGACAATTAAAAAGGCCATAGTGCCAGTGCTATCCTGTCTTACTTATAAGCAACAGTTGATTTTTGACTGGATGAAGCCAGCTTGAATTACCCTTGAGTTCAATAAATCATACCAACTTCTGGACGACGTTTTAAATCTATAAATGGATTTTATTAACTTCAGGCATTCGTTTTCACCTAATTGGCAGCCTTTGGGTGATGTTATATATATATATAGGGTATGTAATTTGTGAATTTAAGAAGGCTGTTTTAATATCAAATTGAAGTAGATTTAAATTATATTTATTGACCACGGACAGTATCCAACGGATTAACCAATACTGGACTACTGGAGTGTATGTTTGAGATAGTGAATAATTTGTTAGATTTTTAAAACCTCTGGTGACCAGTCTAGCTTTTGGTATATATGCACCCAAATTATTGGGTTTAGTTGTAAAACAACATTTGGTGTCAACATATCTAACATTTTTGGGTTTATGAACAAGTTCCCAGACACCTATTTCAGGTAAGGATTTTAGTTCGTTTTAGATAGCACAGAGCCATTGGTTACAAAAAGGATTTATTTGTACCTCATCAAAGGTTTGAGGGATGCAATACTCAATGTATAGGTTGCTCCTGGTGTTAATTAAGTTTAATAAAACCTGAGTTTCTTCAGAGTTGTTTTCATATTCTATGACCAAATTATTTATTTTATTATTATTATCTTTATTTAGTTGTATTATGTTCTTGGTCTAGTCAAATCTAACATCACAAGTGACATGTAATTTATTAATTATTGGATCCTGTATGCAATAGCCTGGAATTGTATACCCAACAAAGATGCCTTTTTCTGACCATTGTGTTAATTTAGGATGTTCACTTTGGATTAATTTTCTTTTATTTTTACTAGCCTGTTGCTGTCTTATTTCTATCGGAATATGTCGGTGAGCCATTGCTCCAAAACTCTTAAGATTTGAAATGTCTGGTTTGTGACTGTAAAACAATTAAAATGGTGTTAAATTATCTTTATTTGCCCTAGTTGGGCTTCTGTTTATAGTATAAACAGCTGCAACAACGGCTGAGGACCAGAAACTAAAGTTCAAATTTGCTTCAAAAAGCATAGCTCTAACGCAAGACATAAATGTTTAGTTCTGTATTTCGGCAGTCGCATTCAATTTGGGGGAATATGGAACCACAGGGTCCAATGTAACACAATTTTCATCACCAAAAGACTTCATTTGAGTGTCAAAATATTCACAAGCATTAGTCACATCGCAAAGTTGCAATTGGGCAATCTGGAAATTTTGATTTTAATTTCAAGTATAATTTTTTAAATTCGTGGAATACCATTGATTTATTTTCTATTGGTACGACGAATGTGTACTTAGTCATTTGATCTACGAAGATCAATACATACTTCTCACCAAAGATACCGGTGAGAATGGGCCCATTGTGTCCAATGAGACCACCTCAAGTTTCCTATTCAGATATGTGTGAGTTTCAATGTGACCTCAACACCTAGAACTGGACTTCATACATGTCTCACATAGCCAGTTTAATTTTTTAAATTTTTTCCTGATAAATGCCCTAAACGTCTATGCCATATTAATTTTTTATTTGTGATGGATTGCATCGCTCGCTCATTTGAATCCTGATCAGTTGGAGTTGTCATTTCATGTAGAGGAATTGCTTCTGGCCATCGTGTTGCCCTGTCTGTTATCATTAACAGGTATCTGTGTCCTTGAGATGGTGGAAATGGACTTACCAAGTCCATGTTTAATGTTTTAAATTCTCTGTTTGTTTGAAAGATTTGAGGGGGGAGCAAGTGTGTCTTCCTACTTTGGACTTTTGGCCATTCTGGCAACTGCGAGCCCATTTGTTTCAGTTGGACTTCATTTGTGGCCAAAGAAACCTTGCCGAGAATAAATTAGGACTGCATTTTGGTCCAGCGTGTGACAAGTTATGTACATTGTTGAAAGCTAATCTGCATTATTTTTTTGGTAGAAATGGCCTATTCTTACCTGTACTGATGTCACATGTTAATAAAACATCAGTACTGGAAATTTTTCACTGTCGCAGTTTGAGAGAAGTATTATTGTTTGATAATAACTCTTGCAATTCTACATCCTTAAGCTGTTCTTTAGCTATTTCAGCATAAGGTAATTGGACTGGGGCTGAGATAGCTTCGATTGTACTTAGAGCATCAGCTGGAGTGTTAAGTTCTCCACTTATATACTGAATGTCTGTAGTCAGTTGACCAATATAGTCTAATTGTCATACTCTTTTCAGTGATGCTGGTTCTGCTTTTTACATGAAAGAATGTATTAGGGGCTTATGGTCTGTATACACAGTAAAACATCTACCTGAAATGTTTCAACGCAGCAAAAATTCAGAGCAATTCCCAATCATACGTGCTATAATTCTTTTCTGTTTTTGAGAGCTTCCTGGAGAAGAAAGCTAGTGATAATTTTTTGTTGTCATGATCAAGTTGGTGCAGGGTTGCACCAATAGCAAAGTCTGAAGCATCAGTACCTTCGCATAATGGCAGACTTTTGTCTAGATAAGCCAATAATGTTGCATTTGCCAGTGTTTCTTTGATTTTCTCCAAGGCCTGTTTGGTTTCTTCATTCCAATCGAGTGGAGTTCCATCTTTCTCTTTGTTTGTTTTTATCTGCGTAAACAGTTTGCTTTGTTCGGCTGCAGCATTCTTTATGCAACATCTAAAGAAATTCACCATCTCCAAGAAATACCCGAGTTCAGCAACATTTGAGGGTTTTGGGAAATTCAATATTGGTTCGACTTTGGTCTTCAGGGAGAAAATGCATTTGGTCGAGACTTTGTAGCCAAAAAAGTCTATTTTGGTTTGAATAAACTTTTACCTATGTTGATAGTAAGGCCAGCAGCATTTATACACTGTATAACAGCTCTTACATTCTTCTCGTACTCCTGCTCACCGCCTTCTGAGCAAATGCAAATGTCATCCAGGTATGCATAAGCAAACGGCAATTCCCAAAACAGTCCATTGATTAATCTTTGGAAGGTTTGTACTAAGTTGCAAAGTCCAAATGTCATTCGAAGATATTTAAATTGACCAAAGGGGGTTATAACTCCTCTCTTTGGTATATCCTGTTCAGCAATAGGAATTTGGTGCAATGCCCAGTTGATGTCAATTTTTGTGAACATCATTTTACCCCGCTATAATATTTGGGTCAGGATAACAGTCGGGAATAGTTTTGGATTTAAGGCTCTGTAGTCACTTGCTTTTTTTATCATGTGGATAGGGGAACTACATGAGCTTTTTGAGGGGCTACATATGCTTTCCCCAATTATGCAGTCATAGTATTCCCATGCTGCTTTGAGTTTGTCAGGCAATAACCTTCGAGCTTTAGCATGGCAAGGTGGTCCTTTGGTTTCTTTATAATGAACTGTGTCATGTTTATATGTAGGATACCTGCAAATTGATGGTTGACTGACTCTAGAATAGTCAGACAGAATCTGTAAGAGTTATTCGTTGACTTTAGTACGATATATTTGTGTCCAATCTGTAAGCTAGCATTTTGCCATCCACACAAAGTTTAGTTTCTCTTTCTATCAATTTACCATTTTTGAGGTCAATGATCAGGCTAAAATGTATGATAAAATCTACACCCAGGATTGGATTTGGAACATCAGCAACTGTGAAGGACCACGTCATGTGTTTTTTAAGTCTGATGTTGACTTTGCTGGTCTCTAGTTCATAAGCTAGAAGGTTTTGACCATTCACAGTTTGGAGGTAGTATTATGGAGGATGTTCTTTTTGATTTTTATTTACTGGCAATATACTCAGGTCTGCACCCGAGTCTATTAAGTACTGTCTCCTGTTTGTCCTATCCTTTAAAAACAGGCAGCATGAGTATTTTTCTGAGAGGTCTTTGGCCACATAGATATCCCCTTGTTCTAGTTTGACACCTCCTTATTATAGGTTTTACCCCACCAATTGCAACAGTTGTTACATTTGGTGGCCTCTGCACCAAACTGGTTGTGGAAGAAGCAACATTTGTCATCCCAGGTTTGAGACTGTGTGCTGGGAGATGATGATCTAAGAGGAGTTGTACTCTGACCCATCTTTGGACCAGGATTGTCTAACATTATTGTTATTGCAGTTGCTTTGGGATTTAGATCTTTGGCACCAGTTGCCATTCTGTTTGTTTGAGTTCTGGTTTTTATTTCTCTTTTGCACTTCTGTTATCAACTGAGCTATCTGGGCTCTAAGTTGAGCGATCTCCCCAGTCTCTACAGACAATGCACTGATAGAAGACTTTGACCTTGTGTATTCCAGTGCATTGTGTACGCTTTTCACAAGAAAGTTAAGATCTGCAGAATTATTTATTGTAGTGAACCCTATGGCTGCCAAGCACTGCACAACACTTTGGGTAGTTGCTTGCAGAATTGGTTACAAATTACAGAAGGGGCTATTATGTTGTCTGCCTTCTTTCACAATTTAGCCATTAAGATCGATGATTTATTGTCCCCAATCTTTATTCCACCCATCACATTATCGATGATTTGGTTCTTTGTTTTTCCAAATACATCTTTTATTTTTCTGACATACCAGGCATAGTTGTCCTCTAGGGCATTCCATAATATCCAGAATGTGGCGAATGATCTGGCGTGGCATGCCACTGCAGATGTGAAGATATCACTGGTTTAACTGTATATTTTCTGTCTTGAATCTGCCTTCAAGCAGAGTTAGCCATAATTCTACCTCATTGAGCAAAAACTCTGGAATCTCTATCCTCCATCTATAGAAATTGGGATTTTCTCCTGGTTGATTCTGCAGCAGTTGCAGAATTTGGACTAGGACTTTGGGTGTCAACTGTTGTTCGACACTTCCTTCTGCTGATGTTTGTGGGTTTTTAGGGATCTCAGTTCATGTTGTTGAAGGAGCCATCTTGGTCTCTTTTTGCTGATTGAGGTAATCCACGGATACTTGAGTCTTCTCACTTGTCAAAAACACCAATTCCTGTGTTTGTTGGTTGGATGTCTTTGGGTCAGAATCTTGGCTTATGGTTTGACTACTTCTCAACATTTTAACTGGAAGTTCTCCTCGGTTAACTGCAGCTCCCAAGTATATTAGTTCTGGGTGTTGAGAGGCCTTTACAATTTCTAAAACATCTTCAGATTGTCGAGTCAAAGTTAGAGGGGTCAGGGGATGAGTCCAACTTTCTTTCTCCAGGTCTACTGTCTGGTTCCTTCTTGTTTATTGTTTAATGTCATAAAGACGAATATTAGCTTGCCTTGTGGCGGCAACTGTTGTTGGAGATACAAGCCTCTAAACCTCATACGATTGAGTCCCCACTATGTAAATAAGACATTCAATTAACTGTTGATACTGTTTATGAATTACATTATTTCCATTTAAGTCACAATCAAGTTGTAGATGAGTTTCAATAGGGTCACTTACGGGATTACAGTTTTCTACCTCAAAATGTTTAGCGACTGATTCGATTAAATGTTTTTAATTTATTTTTATGGTACTTTGACCTTTATCATACGTAATAGTTAAACCAAGAAAATTATGGACTTCCCCTAGGTCTTTACACTAGCATTTTTTACTTATTAAATTTTTAAAATTATTGATTAATTTCACATCGCTTGAACTTAACAAAATATCGTCTATGTAAATCAATAAATTAACAAGTGAGTCATTTTTTCTGTATGTGTAAAGACAGTCAGCTTTTCCAGCAACAAAACAAATAGATGTAATAAATGAATGAAAGGGTATGTTCCAAGCATTAGAAGACTGTTTCAGTCCATAAATAGTGTAACCATAAATTCCATCAATGTGTAAAATATTTTATTTCACCTGCTTCCAGCCGATATAATTTGCAAAAAAAAGTTTAAAATTGATAAATAATACTTTTTTTTTTGCAAAAAAAGTGAAAACTATAACTGATAAGAAATTTATTTCCTTAATTTTTCAATTTCACTCCATTTACACCAAACTACACTGATCAACACCTCCTAAAAAGCCAGTGTAGATGGTGTACACCCATGCTGCTTCACTGATCCACACTTTTTCAATCAAACAAATTATGTATACCTACATCTTTGTAACTATTTAATTGAACTTCGTATTTTTTACTGAGAATGAATTAAAAAAATTTTAATGGATTAGTTTTTTGTTTTTTTATTATAATATCGATTTATTAATCTTGAACTGTATTCCTGTTCCTTATTAATCCGGTACGTCAATTTTATATTAAATTAATTATGATTCAGGTACGAATTGAAGAAAATTCATCTACGAATTCTCTTCGATTTGTCGCCCTTAAATTAATTAGGATTCAGGGATGAATCGAGGAGAATTCACCTACAAATTCTCTTCAATTCGTCACCTTAAATTAATTAGAATTCAGCGATGAAAGGAGGAGAATTCACTTACGAATTCTTTTCAATTTGTCGCCCTTAAATAAATGTTGAAGGAAATATATTCAATTAATTAACAAGATGGCACATTTTTTGTATGGTGGTTCATGAATCCATCAGTGAAAGGGAACATTTTACAAATATTTTTGTTTAAACAGATTGTTTCAATAGTTATGTTGATAATGAAGGGACACAAGTAGTATTTTTTATAAGGCAACCATGGACTGGATTTATATTTGAATTGCCATTATAGCCTTATTGTTGAGGGGTTGATATTCAGCAAAATGTAAAAAATTGTTTCTTCTTACAGTAAATACAAACATTTTAATTTTTTAAAGAACTTTTATTTTTCATAATTATTAAATATACTGTTTCAAATGGTTTCATTTTGAAAATTTGAATTAAATTTTTTGGAAAATTCTTATCAATTAACAATTCATGTTCGTGTTATTTCGAATGATTAACAAAAAAAAAATGGTGATAGCTTAGCTGTTATGCAGCTTTATTTTTGACTTAAGTCGATGTAGCTCATAGCTTAGCTATAAATTTTTTGTTGTGTAATTTTATGCGGTAACTTAGCATTACTAGAGAGCTACAATACTCTGGCTGGATTGTTCAACAACTACAGATATTAGAAAAAATTTATAATTGAAGACAAACAAATTAAAATATTCATGTGTTGGAGGCTAAAATAAAAGATTTCAATGGATTAGCATACTTTTTTTTAAATTTTTTTTTAAATTTTGAAAGTGATATAGAATGTTGTCTGGAAAAAGAGAGTACGACTATCATTAACAATAAACTGTTGCACATGATTTCCTCAGCTTGTCAGTATGTCTGCCAGTGATACGCTCACTTACTATTGAAGAGGTCTTTAACTGATGATGTGTAAGTTTATATACAACTGCTGGTTACTTTTGAAATGATTTTGATTAGTCGCTGAATCCTAATTAATTATAGGGCGACAAATCAAAAAGAATTCGTAGGTGAATTTTCCTTAATTTATTGCTGAATTCTAATTAATTTAAGGGCGACAAATTAAAGAGAATTTGTAGATGAATTCTCTTCAATTTGTGCCTGAATCATAATTAATTTAATATAAAATTGACGTACCAGATTAATAAGGAACAAGAATACAATTCAAGATTAATAAATCGATATTATAATAAAAAAACAAAAAACTAATCCATTAAAATTTTTTAAATTCATTCTCAGTAAGAAATACGAAGTATAATTAAATAGTTACATTATCAATGGGGTATTTCAAATGCCAATGTATGTAAACAAATGCACATGGCTTAATAAGTCAGCGCTGTCTATCAGCATGACACCTAACTCTATAGAAAACTGGCTTCGTGTCACCTCCATCATATATATATTTTTGAAGACCTACACCAAACTACACCAATCTAATAGAACACATGAGTTCTGTTTGATAGGGCTACACCAACTTACACCAACCTACACCAGGAGGGTGATTCCACAAATTTCAGAATGTTATATGACTTTACACCAAGTTTTACATAAATATTTGAGGAATATCCCTACTAGTGTAGGCTGGTGTAAGTTAGTGTAATCCTATCAAACACAGCTATTAGCTCTGTTTGATAGGACTACACCAACTTACACTAACCTACACTAGGAGGGCAATTCCACAAATGTAGGAATGATATATGTCTTTGCGCCAAGTTTTACTTGAATATTTGTGAAATAGCCCTACTGGTGTAGGTTGGTGTAAGTTAGTGTAATCCTATCAAACACAGCTATTTTTAAAACTGGTGTAAGATGGTGTAGCCAGTGAAGTCCAATCAAACACAGCTAATCAGTTGTTTCTCCTTAATCAAATCTGCCCACTGGAATTCAAAATGTAACAAGCATATCGATACTAAGTACCATTTTATTTGTGAAATTTTCTCTAATAAGATTTTTAACTTTGTATACATTATTTCTGCAAATCAATTATGTAACCTGTTTACCAAAGTTCTTGGTACTTCTGTTTTTAACCAATTTGTAAAAAAGTCTGAATATTTTGTAATCGATGAACCTGATTTGAATTTTTAATTTGCTTATTGGTTTTATCGTATATTGTGATTTTAATTTATGTTTAATATTTTTGTTTATGACCAACCTTGAATTGAGGAGGTGATAGTTATACCAATTTAAGAGTACCTAATGTGTTGAGGAGAGATGAGATCTTTTCAAACCAACACAGTGAAAAACAAAATGTCAACCAAAAATATTTATTCATGACATCGTACTAACGACTGACAAACAGAGAACAACCTCTGTTGACCAGAGATGGAAAAAGGTTTGAGGCAGCAACCAGTGTTGCCACATATAAAAAGCTAAATTGTTACATACATATTATTTTACAGGTTAGGTATAAGTTTACACCAATGTATTTTTGAGGGAGTGAGGGAATCGTATCCCAACATAATGTTTGTACGATTTATCTGTGATTGCCACTCATCTGTGGTAGTAACATTTTGTAAGTTAACTTTTTTAAAATATTCTTGTATAATGTTGGAATAATATCACAAATAGTATTACGAGAAAGTAAACTTGAGAGAACTAGAACTTAATGTGAGAACTTAATCATGAATAATACAGGTGCAGAACTTATTGATATTATGTCGATATAAAATCGATATGTACAACTAGTTCCAGAACATTCTACAAAAAACCATTGAGTTAACTCCACCATGTTATTTCAGTCGTTAACACTCCTTGTACAACAGTTAAACAATAAACACATTTACTCTTTATGTATGAGTATTATTCCAATATATAACATTCACTCTGACTCTGTTGATGGCCTCCAATGCCTTATAGTATAAAGTTTTAATAAGATTTGTATTTTGTTGTTACATGTGAATTTCATATTTGTCTCTATTGTATATTTTGTGTCTTGTTCAACTAAAATGAGTTTTGTAATGATTACAGGTTTTGATGAAGTTTCTGCATATTATTGTTTCAATTCTCACAGATTAACATGTTTCAGAGAGAAAAAAAAAAGGAGTTAAGCACTTTATTTTCCCTATTTATCAGTGGCATGAAAGGAATAGATATGTGTAACATATATAGTTAGCCATAAAAATTATAGACAACTATATTTATACAGAGGTGGTATTATTTCAAGATATCCCTAAATTCCATTGACTCTTTTTCTTCCTTCATGAATTTATCTTCATTTTTTTTGTTTAAAAATTATTGTAAACACAGGTAATACTTAATGGTACTCAATGATCTCATACACACTGGTCCCTCTACTTCCTATATCCTTACTTCATATTAACTAGTGTAAAAAAAATGTAATCTCAAAATATAGTGTGGGAACTCTCCCGTATGAGGTGTAGGGGCTCAGACCCCTCGACGACAGTTGCCGCCCCAAAGGGCAGGCAAATAATCGTCCTTGTGACATTAAACAACACAAAATACGTTTGATCGTAATTACCTGCACGTACTTGCAGGTAATGTAGGAGTACTGAATCATGACACAATAAGATGATGTCACAATTTGTACACAAACCGGCCAACCATCTCTTATCTCGATAGGGGATGATTTGACCTGGCTGTTCTCACCAACGTACGTATTATCTTACATATGTGTGTTTGTGTGCGTGTAAATAAGCCGTATATAAACCGCCCAAACTGGCTCTAAAATCGCCATTGTTCGGTCTGGTTCTGGCTTACCCGTACTTGTGTACGAAGTGGCTGAACACGCTTAAATTCTGTAGAATTTCCTTCTGGTGAGAATATCTCTCAAGACAAGGTATTCCACAGTGGTGACCTCGACGTGATATTTGGCTATGTCGTGAGGTATCTTGAGGCGTGTTGCGCTTTTACAAAGATTTGGCGCAGTGTGCTGGCGAGGAACTCGCTTGCTCAGCAAATAAAAATATTTTTTTTGCAGACTAAGACACCTTTTAGGTTGTTGAAGTAGAGTCTGCTGAAGTGGGAATTTACACCACTCTCTTTAAAATATATAAACAAAGAGAAACCAGACAGCAGACCTGGAGGAAGAAGGTTGGACTCATCCCCCAACCCCTCCAACTTCAAATCGACACTCTAAGAATTTACCAAATCTGGAAGAAGGCCCTCAACACCCAGAATTAGCACGACTGGGAACTGCAATAAACAGAGAACAATTAGCAGTTAAAACGTTGAGAAGTGGTCGAACTTTAAGCCAAAGTTCTGACCCGAAAACACCTGTCCTACAAACACAGGAGCCAGTGTTTTCAACCAGCAAGGAAGGAAGTAGTTCTGTGGAATACGCTTGTCATCAGAAAGACACAGCAATGGTCCCACCACCAACCAAAAACCCACAACCATTGCAGGGAGGTAGTAGTCAGCCACAGCTGATACCCGAACTCTTGGCGCAAATTATGCAACTCTTGCAATTACAGCCAGGACAAAACCCAACTTCTATAGACGGAGGATAGAGATCCCAGAATTTCTGGCCAATGAGGTAGACTTGTGGTTGACATTCTTGGAAGGCAGGTTCAAGACAGAAAATATAACGCAGAACCAGTGGTATCTCCACATCTGTGGAGACATGCCCCCACAGATAATCCGCCACATTCCGGATATTATGGAATGCCCTTTGACAGAAGATGATAAATATGCCTGGTTTGTCAAGAAGATAAAGAATGTATTTGGAAAAACCAAAAACCAAATTATTGATGATGTGAAGGGTGGTATGAAGATGGGGGACAACAAACCCTCAATCTTTATTGCAAAATTGAGGCAGAAGGCGGATAATATTGTAGCCCCTTCTGTCATAGGCAACCAATTTTGCAAGCAACTTCCTCAAAGTGTTGTGCAATGCCTAGCTGCCATAGGTTTGACTGTGATAAACACATCAGCAGACTTGGACTTCCTTGCAAAATCAGCAGATAATGCGCTAGAATATACTAGGTCAAAGCCGGTAGTAAGTGCAGTATCTGCAGAGACTGGAGAGATCGCTCAACTTCGAGCTCAAATAGCTCAGTTGACTGATGAAATGAAACGGAACAAAAGCCAAAGCTCAACAAAACCCAATAGCAGCTGGCGACAACGATCTAAGTCAAGAAACAACAACAACAACAACAGTAGCAATAGCAAAGGACGACAGTCCCAGTCCAGAGACCGCAGATCCAGTTCCAACAATAGGGGTCAGAGTTCAACTCCCCCTAGAACATCATCTCCCAAAAACCAGTCTTGAAATTGGGATGAAAAGAGTTGTTTTTCCATAACAGGTTTGGCGCAGAAGCCACCAAATGCAACAACAGGTGCAAATGGTGGGGCAAATCCTATACCAAGGAGGCATCAAACTAGAACGAGGGGCCATCTATGCGGCCGAAGACCCCTTGGAAAAATACTCATGCTGCCTGTTCATTAAGGACAGGACAATTAGGAGATGGTACTTGATAGACTCAGGTGCAGACTTGAGTATATTGTCAGTAAGTAGAAACTAAAAAGTACTTCCTCCAAAATACTATCTCCGTACTGTGAACAGTCAAAACCTTCCAGTTTATGAACTTGAGACCAGCAAAGTCAACATCGGACTTAAGGAAAATATGACATGGTCCTTCACGGTTGCTGATGTTCCAAACCCTATCCTGGGTGTAGATTTCCTCGCACATTATGGCCTGATCATTGACCTCAAAAAAGGTAAATTGATTGATAGTGAATCTAAAAATTGTGTGGATGGCAAAACGCATGCTTACAGACTGGACACAAATATATCCATCTGTACAAAAGTCGACGGACAACTCTTACAGATCCTGTCCTGGAGTCACTCAACCATCAATTTGCAGGCTTCCTACCTATAAACATGACACTGTTCATTACATAGAAACTAAAGGACCGCCTTCCCATGCTAGAGCACGAAGGTTACTGCCTGACAAACTCAAAGCGGCACAGGAGTACTTTCATCGCATCATTGAGGAGGGCGTATGTCGCCCCTCGAAATGCTCATGGAGCTCCCCTATCCACATGACCAAAAAAGCAAGTGGAGAGTGGCGAATTGTTGGAGACTACAGGGCCTTAAATGCCAAAACAGTTCACGATCGCTACCCAGTCCCCAATATAATGGACTTCAATGCGAATATGAAGGGTAAAACGATGTTCACCAAAATAGACATCAACTGGGCATTCCACCAAATTCCTATGGCTGACCAGGACGTACCAAAGACAGCGGTTATAACCCCCTTTGGACTATTCGAATACCTTCGAATGCCTTTTGGACTTCGCAACTCAGCACAAACTTTCCAGAGATTTATCAATGGACTGTTTAGGGAATTGCCGTTTGCATATGCATACTTGGATGATATCTGCATTTGCTCTGAAGGCGGTGAGCAACAGCACAAGGAGAACGTAAGAGCCGTCATACAGCGTATACACGCTACCGGGCTTACTATCAACGTAGGTAAAAGCTTATATGCACAGACTGAAATTGACTTCCTCAGCTACAAAGTCTCGACCGAAGGCATTTCCCCCTTGAAGACCAAAGTAGAGCCAATATTGAACTTCCCAAAGTCCTCAAATGTCGCTGAACTCAGGCATTTCTTGGGGATGGTGAACTTCTATAGACGTTGCATAAAGAATGCAGCAGCCGAACAAAGTAAGCTGTTTGCACTAATTAAGACAAGCAAAAAGAAAGATAAGACTCCACTCGAATGGAATGAAGAAGCCAAACAGGACTTTGAGAAAATCAAAGATACACTGGCAAATGCAACTCTATTGGCTCATCCAGACAAAAGTCTGCCGTTATGCGTGAGTACCTATGCCTCTGATTTGGCTATCGGTGCAACCCTGTACCAACTTGACAAAAACAACAAAAAGTTACCGCTAGCCTTCTTCTCGAGTAAGCTCTCAAAAACAGAAAAGAACTATAGCACATACGATAGGGAATTGCTCGGAATTTTTGCTGCGTTGAAGCATTTCAGGCACCAATTAGAGGGTAGATGTTTTTCTGTTTATACTGACCATAAACCCCTAACATATGCCTTCACACAAAGAGCAGAACCGGCATTGCCAAGAAGAGCAGGACAATTAGATTATATAGGTTAATTGACTACCGACATTCAGTATATAAGTGGAGAACTCAACACTCCAGCTGATGCCTTGAGTAGAATCGAAGCTATCTCGGCTCCTGTCCAATTGCCTTATGCTGACATAGCTAAAGCACAGCTTAAGGAAGATACTACTCTCAAATTGAGACAGCGAAAAATTCCCGGTACTGATGTTTTATTAACATGTGACATCAGTACAGGTAAGAATAGGCCATTTCTACTGGTAAAATATCGCAGGTTGGCTTTTAACAGTGTACATAATCTGTCACATGCTGGGCCAAAATGTAGTGTTAATATGATTTTGGCAAGGTTTGTATGGCCACGAATGAAGTCTGACTGCAACAAATGGGCTCGCAGTTTCCTGAATTGTCAAGAATCCAAAGTAGGAAGACACACTCGCTCGCCCCTCAAATCCTTCAAACAGAGTGGTTTAAAACTATACACATGGACTTGGTAGGCCCATTGCCACCATCTCAAGGACACAGATACCTGTTAATGATAATAGACAGGGCAACACGATGGCCAGAAGCAATTCCTCTATACGAGATGACAGCTCCAACTGTAGCTGCCAGGTTATATGATACCTGGATTGCGAGGTATGGAGTACCAGAAGTCATAATTACGGACCAAGGTCGCCAATTTGAGAGCTCGCTCTTCAAAGAGTTAGCAAACAAGCTTGGTGTTCAACACAGTCATACCACAGCTTACCATCCTCAAGCCAATGGCAAAATCGAAAGATGGCATAGAGCTCTCAAAGCCTTTATCATGTCTCGGGTAGAAGCACTCCCTACATCCTCTTAGGCCTTCGATCTGCCCTACAAACTGATACAGGTCACTCTGCAGCGTAATTAGCATTTGGCAAAGAGCTACACTTCCAGGGGACTTTTTCACAAAATCGAAGGAAGTTAGCCCCGAAATTATGGTACAAAATATAAGAAATGATGCCAACAATTTTCTAGAACAGGAAGCTTGCCATGGCCAGCCCAAGATTTACGTCTCAAAACACTTGGCCAATACTTCACATGTATTTGTTAGAGATGAAAAAATGAGATCTGCACTGGAGAAACTTTACGCTGGTCCTTAACAAGTAGTATCACAAGTTGAGAAAAACTTTGTGATACTCATTGCAGGCAAACCTCGAACAATTTCAATTGACAGATTGAAGCCTGCATACATGGTAAGAGACGATAAAAGAATAGAAAGGATACCAAGAGAAAACATAGAAAATATCTAGATGGATTCACCAATAAACATAGAAGAATCCGTCGAAAAATGTGAAAATAAAAATTCACAATTAGAGAAAACACCAAAAATAAAAAAGTCTGTGAAGTGTTCGGACGATGTTATTACCAAAACATTCAATCACGAGGCCCCCATATGCCCACGAAAAAGAGGCAGGCCCCTAGGCAGTAAAAAACGCAAAAATTCCCACCCTTCTCGCATGTCTGAGAGGTTAATGCGAAGAAAATAAAATTTACTCCCAAAAAAGTAATATCCGCTACGTAAGTTGAAACCCGCTAAAAAATATGCGACAAAAATTGGAATTCCGTGAGACAAAAGAAACTTGGGAGATAAGCAAACGAGGAATGCCAACAAAAAGAAAACGACAGAAATAAACAAATCCACGTGCGATACGGAAATAAACATCGCAACGTGCGTTTATTGTCAAACACAAAGATAATCTCAACGTTGTGATGTCACAAGCAGAGATTCCTTTGTAATAAAATTCCAAAAATATATTCTCTGAGTTTATTTCAGGCATAACTTTGCTTAAACCGATCAGAACTTAACTGGAAAACTTGCATATGGCCGAGAATTTTAAGCGCTATCCCCTCTATGAGCTGATAAGAAGATGCGAAAAAGCTAAAACGAAAGTGTAATGATAAATTGAAAATAGCAGTAAATTCACCCATTTTAGAACTGTCTTATAATATAGACATGTTTTCTAAACGATATTTTTGGCTCTCCGTTTTCCTTCTTACCTATTCCAATGTCGCTACCAACCCAAATCTTCCTCAACACGACCAAGAACCCAAAAGTTCCGGAAGTCGCCAAGAGCACTGGGCAAATTCCGGAATTGAGGAGGAACTCCTGATGGACACGGCACCCACTGTGGAGAGTGTTCTCGCGGAGTTGACAACTCCGCTTCCACCCATCATCTCTCCTCCCCATACTCCACCAGAACTGACTCCGACAATGGAACCCCCGACGCCGGAGTCGAAGCCTACAGAGACCAGGGAACCGATGAAGTTCTTATTTACAGCGGAGAGGGCAGCCAACGAAAAGGGGAAGATGGCTACCTTGACATCGGGGAAATCAAACTCCCTGATGCTCAGGCAGCCTCAGTTTAAGCGTCCTCTGCCCCCTCACTCCCACAGTCACCCCTACGCTTATACCAAAAACCGACCACCGAGGCGTAGGGGAGAGGACAGCTGGGCAAACTACCTGGCCTGAATGTACGCTCGTAAGGAATCTTACGAGTGTCGGGGCCGTGGTAGGCAGTGCCCTGGTGAAGTGGGAGGCCAATCAGAAATGGCATTAAACCCACACATCCCCTCAGGTCTTGCACACTTTTGATCATTTTTGTGGCACAAAAACTGGGGGGGGGAGTAGCTGTGGAGACTCTCCCATATGAGGTATAGGGGCTTGGACCCCTTGACAACAGTCGCCGCCCCAAAGGGCAGGCAAATAATTGTCCTTGTGATGTTAAACAACACAAAATACATTCGATCGTAATTACCTGCATGTACTTGCAGGTAATGTACGAGTACTGAATCATGACACAATAAGATGATGTCACAATTCATACACAAACCGGCCAACCATCTCTTATCTCGATAGGGGATGATTTGACCTGGCCATTCTCACCAACGTACATATTATCTGACGTACGTGTGTTTGAGTGTGTGTAAATAAGCCTTATATAAACCATCCAAACTGGCTCTAAAATTGCCAGTGTTCAGTCTGGTTCTGACTTACCCATATTTGTGTATAAAGTGGATGAACACGCTTAAATTTTTTAGAATTTCCTTCGGGTGAGAATATCTCTCACGACAAGGTATTCCACATATAGTACATAAACTCATGTTTGTTATAGAATGTTTTGCACTCCATTTTCATAACTGAGACTGTGTAACAGTGTTCTCAAAACATTGAACATTATTTTTGTTGAAAGTATAATTTGATTATATGAATTAACTCTTTGTGCTAGAATTATTCTATCTAGACTGATTCCAAAAAATTAAGATCTATTATATAAGTGTGGACAATAAACTGTAATAATTAACATACATTTAGATGCATTAATACTCATTTCTGAGACTAATATACTAGTATAATGAGTAACCATAAAGATTGTTCTATCAGGGAAAATACATATTTTGTCATTACAATATGCTTGTTGTTCCCTATATCTACTTTGATTTTTTCAATTTTTAAAATTCTGAGGAAGACTAATCATCTAAAAAATCTCTGTAGAAAAAATTACCTAGCTTGATTACACAATAATTTTGTAATTCCCAGTTGATATATTACTGAGACATGTTAAACAATTCTTGGATAGTCATCATTCTCATAATAATTAAGGTTATACATTTTTGAAAGATTGAGCATTACACATTTTACTGAAATATTGACAGAAATCCTGCAAGGAAATCTGCTCCAATCAACTGGTGAAAATTTGTGTGTAGTAATAATAATAATAATAATAATAATAAAATGTACAACAAAATTAATAACAAAGTAAGAAAAAATATCTTTTATAAAATGGTGAGAAAAATACCAACATAAGAAATAACATATTTTTTAAAATCAGATAATTTTTCAGACATTTAAACTATCACTTCGCTTTGAAACCAATATTAGTATCCTTACCATGGAAAGAAAACACTGCGGTTACTAAGAACAAACCAAATTTGAACGAAACTAATAAGATGAAAATGTTTAATTTTCTTTTATCGAAGTTGATTTGGCATAAAATTAATCCAATGATTCAGCAAAACCATCGCTAATTAGTTTTTCAGCAATATTCATGGGCTGGAAAAAAATTAAAAATCCTAATCAGCATTGTTATTTAAAACGATGTTTTTGAAAATAGAAACAGAAATTTAAAAAAATAACATTTACCTCTTCGCTATTGTTGTCAATCAATGCTATGTACGGACGGTAACCGTCTTCATGAAAATCAATCCTAGCCATTAACGCATACCACTGACCCACATGAACGATATCTTCAAAAACACGAATAGATTCTTGACTCCACTTACCGCTTCTGAGAAAAAATTAAAATTAAAATCACTAAGAAAAATGTGAAAATCAAGCGGAGTTTTAGTTAGCCAGAAAAAAAACTAACATTGCTTTCACACTGGACAAGCTACATTCGATAGCTTGAAAATTCAAATTCAAAAATTCGGATGGAATGGCTCGAATATTAATAACCTTTTCGTAGATGGATTCACCAAAATCTAATAAACATAGGTCAACGACGGAATTGAGAATATTTTCATTATTATTCGAGACACCACAAATTTCGGCGCGATACCAGCGATTATCCTCATCATAAAATACAACACAAAGATACCCAGATTTAATCTGAAATCAAACCATTGACAAATCATAATGAAAGCTGAATTTCAATGACGTATTATCCATATAAACTAGAAATTACAACATAACATTCTTACATCAGAAACTGGTGGAGGCACATTTGAACTAGGATTTGAATCGAAATAATCACACATCGCCGCAGTAAGTCGATCCAAGTCAGCGTGCTCTTTAGTTTTAATAGGCTTTAAAGATAAAATTCACGGTAGATTTGTAGTAACATTATTATTCTCGTTTATTTCATCATTATTACATATATTATTATTGTTCAAAGGAGGAAAGTTCAGAGATCAGCGGTACACTATAAACATGAGCATACCTGTACCCAAAATTTTTCAGGATCAACTACAGCACTGACATAAACTGGTATAAGTCCATCTCCTCCAGGTGAATACAGTTTCTGAGTATGACGTGCAATAAAATCAGCGACATTTTCCGTCTAAAAAATACAAATTCGTGAAAGAAAACTTAAGTGCCGACAGCAAGAAAAAAATCATATACGAACTACTTGTGTTTCCGAAGGTTTGTTGGTATTATCAGTTTCAACTACAAATAAAATCAATAAAAAATTAATAGTAAAATCGCATTTCGGGCAAATAACAGAATACAATTCAAGAGCAATACAACTAGAAACTGAAGTACTTACAACGCTTTAGATGACTATCAAATATTTCCTCCATAGCGTTAGATATACGGTGAAGGATTCTTTCATCAGATAACTGAAAATAAGTAATTCGCTAGTATCAAATTTAAATAAACAAAACAATTATAACGCAGGAATTGATAGTAATACTTGAAAGTCAAATCCATCAAACGGTTTGGATTTTACATTTTCTGTATCATTAAAATTTTCAACAATACTGTTAATAATACCGGCAGCAAGTTGAACACCATTTGAGTCACCTTTAATAACACAAGTAGCATAGTCGGATGCTAAGTCTGGAATATCTCATAAAATTAAAATACATCGGATAAAAAACTTATCTCAGAAGAAATTTCTCTAGACCTGGAGCGACAAATTTTATTTTCGCCTGGGATTTCGTTTGAATATCCTTGATGGTTCCACCGGAACGTCCTATCACATAACCAACAGTAGTATTAGGTATTTGAATTTCTAAACGAACTTGTTTCTTAGAATTCACCTGAAAAGAAGGAAAATGTAATTTCAATCGAACAATGAATAAAACAGGGAAACAGAAATGAATAAATAATTAATATAGTAGAAATTACTTTGGAATAGTACCAAAAACACAGGCTTACGGCCCCCAAACCAGCAACAGAAACGCCAATAACTACAAATTTCTTCATGATACTTGGTAATAGAAATTTTAATTATCACTTTTTCATAAAGAAACAGAAAGGATGAAAACATTAATAATTTCTTTGCATGTCGGTAAAATTAATCCAACTAGAACTGAACAAAATGAACTCGCGTTCGTATATACTACAAATTACAATACACAACTTTAATTCATCAAATTTATTTAACTCTGTGAAACAGTCAAAGTCAAATTTACAAAGAAAAGAGTAACCTGAACCACACAGACATGAGAGGGTAAAATCCGTACGCCAGGAGCTTGTTCAAATTAAAAAAACCCGGTTAAATATTGCTTCTTTCGTCGTTGATAATTCACAACGAGCATATGAATTATACTAGAGACCTTCGAGGATATATATATATGATGGAGACGACACATGGGCAGTTTCGGTGTCCAACTTATAGAAAGCGCGTCTACAAACAAGTGTACTTCTATCTAAATATTTGTTGATACGAAATCCCACCTCATCTCATTCTTCATCATCATCATCATATCATTCCATATATATATATGTCACATGTACAGTCTAGTCACGAAGTGTTTCCCCTACTACTTTCGATCGCATATCGCTGTTGCTTCGCCATTTACTTTTTCGTTTGTGAAATATATTTTAATCGCGAAATAAATATCTTAAAAGAAGAAAGTCTCAAGTTCTTTCGATCCTCGTTCTGCATACCTCACATCATGGTAGCCATCGCTATGGTAGAACTTTGAGGAGAGACTTAGAAAATTCAAATTGATGGAATAATTATTTTTTTTTTGAAATTTAATTTACTGCTGTGCGTAAAATTTTTTATGTTTTTTATTGAGTAATACACGAAAAGGTATCGTGTTTTTCGAGAATCAACTCGAATTTTAATTTATTTTGAAAAATCAAAATTTAAATTGAAGAAGAATAGCTGAAGTTCCAGACTCAATAACGGCCAATACTGGAAGTCATCGAACGCTAAATCCAGAGGGACCGCCAAAGAGATCGTGAGAACAGCCGAAGGAAACCTGCTCCCGTCGTCGAGGACTCATCGTAGATCCAACATCGAAGACCCAATTTTTCAGACAACCCAGAGCAAAATTTAGGCAGGAAGTACGGAAGTCAACAGCATAAAAAACATAAATCGTTCGCCAGCGCAGCAGAAATTGTAAAGTAAAATTATTGTAAAGGTAATATTGGTTGAAATTATTTATTTTTCGTATTTTGTAGTTGTATTTGAAGTGAGGCCAAAATAATTATACATATTTAAAAAAAATCCTATGTCCCAAATAATAAACTTGTCTGAATGTAAAATTGGTGAATATAATATTAGAAAGAAAGATTTAGAAGAATTAGTGAAGAAGTTTGAAGGAGAAAAGGTGATTGATCTGAAAACAGAAATTTATAATTTACCCCACGTTAAATATTTCACAGGTGAAATAATATTGGAATCCTTTGTGATAGATATATCCGGGAGAATTGAAGAAATTAGTAGTTTGAAATATATTGTAATTTCAGAATCTTCAGTAAATTATTTTTCGAACAGAATTTATAGTTCTGCTAAATCGAAAGAAAAATTTATGAACAGATTCTTTAATTAAATAAATTTAGAAAAACTGGATAAAAAGGAAAATCGTGAGGAGGAAAATTTAATAGAAAAACTTGAAAAAAGGTCAATCGAAAATAAAAAATACACACCTGTCAGTAATAAAGAAAATAATTTATTAGGTTTTTATAAAATAGAGGAAAAAATGGCATTCCCTACTGAAATTAAACCCATACAAGCTACACTTGGAAAAGTTTTTAACGGAAAATACTACCTAGATTGGCGTAGAATGATTATATCGACCATCCGGGGAGCTGGATATTATGATATTTTTGGGGAACACGAATTTTTACAGCCATATATAGAGAATATAGATGATATGAATTTTCGACCAAATAAGGATATGTTGAATTACTGTAAAATGCAGGATAACGCCAAAGCGTTTGTACTGGAAAGAGTGTCCAATGATATAACGAAACAAATACGAGATTGTAACACCGCAATATTAATGCTTAAAAAATTGGATAATATTTATGGGACCAAAACCTCAGTTACAGCCAATATGGCAAAGGCAAAATGGTTAGAATTTAGATTTCAACCAGGTGGCAATATGAAAGGTTTTTTAAAAAAATGGGATGAACTCGTAACAGATGTGAGAGATAGTGGGAAAGAGGGTAATGAAGTTGAAGAGTTAGAAAATTTGCAATTGGCATTATGTTACGAGCAACAGATTGCTAAAATACAATACGAAAATTTACCTCTTAATGAAAAAAATTTGGATAATTTTAAGAGAATATTGAGAGAGGATTCAGACCAAAAGTATAGGGACCAGACCTTAAAGAAGCAGAATAATATTGGCAATAATCAATCAAATAATACTTATAGGAATAACAATGGTAACGGAAATAATAATAGATATAATTACAGAGGCAGATATAATAATAATTATCGTGGTAGAAATAATTATAGAAACCAAAATAATAATTATAATAACTTTAAAAATGGGAATAGAAATGGTTTCAATAATAACGGGCAAAATGGTAATAATAATGGTAATAGAACAGACCTGAACCAAAATAATAATAATACGAATAATAATAATAATGGTAATAATAACTATAGGGGAAACAATTATAGGGGAAACTCCAATTACAAAGTTAATAATTATAGAGGCAATGGTAGAAATAATAATCAAAATAATCCTAAATGCTATAAGTGTGGGCAATTTGGCCATATAGCACAAAATTGTATAAATAATAATACCCAAGGAAATAATAGTAATGAAAGTGCAAATAATAGTCAAGGAAATTACCCACAAAAGGCAAATGTAAATCCATCAAATAGTAATAAGAAGGATAATTCGGACCAACAGGTAAAAATGTCCTGTATGGTGAAAAGATTTAATGGTAATGGTGAATGGTTACTTAATGAATTAACTAATGATAATAAACAATATTTCGATGAAAATTATGAAATATTAAATAATAGAGCAATTCTTGATGGAGCCGCAGAAGTGCATTTAACCTCCGATCTCAGTAAATTAATGGATGTTAAAAAATTCGTAACCCCAATTAAATTACAGTGTGTGGGAAGGAATACTTTTTTATATGCCACACATACTGGGAGAATGATCATTAAAATTGAAAATTACAAAAAAACTCAATCATTGATAGAACTAAACGACGTTCATTATGTGCCGGACTTGAATTTGGATATTATCTCAGCTATTAAAATAACAAATACAGGCATAATCAATATTGACCAACAAAAAGAAATTGCGAACATATATTTTATTGAAACAGCAGAAATCATTATTACCACCAAAAAAGAAGAGGGAATATTCTACATATACTATAATGTCGAAAATAATGATATAAAAAAAAAAAAAATAGATAAAGAGGATTATATGGATAAAAAAAATGTAATATGTGCCCCTATTACCCAAGATACTAATGACAAATGGGATGATTTTACGGTAGAAATGGAGGTTATTGAAGAAAACGAGAATACCCAATCATCTCAGGGGGGTGACGAAATAGAAATAACAACAGGATCCAATGAAAATTATAATACAGATGAACCCAAAATTAATAATAATAATATAAATAAAAAATTAATAATGCACAGGAGACTGGGACATTTAAATGCCAGATATTTACAAAAATTAAAAAATTTAGCAATTGGAATACCCGAAAACATTAATTTTAGAGATGAAGATTTCGTAAACTGTCAAATATGTTGTATAGCCAATAATTCAAAACTAGGTCATACAGGAACAAGAACTAAACCAACCCCAAAATTAGAATTAACATCGTCAGATATCATGGGTCCATTTACGCCCTCTGTGGCCAATCAAAAATACATTTTAACATTCATAGACCATTTTTCAAAATACACATTTGTCATGCCAATAATGAATAAAAATCAAGTGACAAACGAATTCAAAAACATCATAATGTCTATGAAAAATAAATTCCCGGAATACCCCATAGGGACAATAAGGTGCGACAATGCAAAAGAATACACGGATACAAAAATAATAAATTATTGTAGAGAAATAGGCATAACAATGGATTACGTGGTTCCATATTCTCCCAAATTGAATGGTGTTGCCGAAAGGCAAAATCAAACTTTAATGAGGAGAGTAAGGGCCATGTTAATTGATGCTAATCTCGATATAAAGTACTGGTCTTATGCTGTTGTTACGGCAGCCTATTTGATTAATAGATCCCCCACTAAAGCTAATGAAGGGTTTAAAACACCGTACGAGTTATTTTATGGAAGGAAACCAAATTTAAAAAATTTAAAAGTCTTTGGTGCACTGGTTTATAGACATATACCGATAGAAGTAAGAAAGCAAAATGCCACTAAGGTGAAATCAAAATAAAAAGATAAAATTGACCTATAATTGGCGCACAGGGCTGAAAAGAACATAATGATGGGTTACACGAACACAGGGTATTGTCTTGGAGACCCATATAATACAAAATCATTTATATCATGCGATGTTAAAGTAGATGAAAGCCAGAATATAAAATCATTGTTAATTAATCAAAAACCTCTAAAAATAAAGTCAGCTGATTATGATTATGACTTGGGAATAATAAACCCTATAGTAATGAATGTAAAAGTAAAATATAATAAAGCTTACATTGAAGATAATATCCCAAAAACATTCTCGGAAATAGAAACAAATCCCTTTAGAGAAGAATGGACCAAGGCCATTAATGACGAATTTAGTTCTCTCGATGATTTGAAAGTATGGAAAGTGGTAGATTATGATCGCCAAAAATTAATTGATACAAGATGGATTTTTACTATAAAATTTGACCAAAACCTAAAGCTAGACTTGTGGCACGTGGCTTTAAAGATCGAATGGAATATGGCATTGCTGAAACCCACGGACCTGTAGCATCCATAGGTACTATAAGGTTATTATTATCAATTGTAAATAAAGAAAAATGAATAATGATACAATATGATGTTAAAACAGCATATCTAAATTCACCCATTATAAAGCCAATTTTTGTTAAAAGACCAGAAGGCATTAATATCAATAGAAATCAGGTACTCGAACTACAAAAATCAATTTACGGATTAAAAACTTCTAGCAAATCGTGGTATGACTTACTGGACAGTAAGGTAAAAGAAATGGGATTCGAAAAAACTAAAAGTGACAGATGCTTCTACATAATGAAAAATAATGAAGAAAAAACATATTTCTTGAGTTATATAGACGATATATTAATAGCATCGAACTCACAATCTGCCATTACTAGAATAAACGAAGAACTTCAAAAAGATTTTACAATCACAATTACGAATAATCCAAGATTTTTTGTGGGTTTGGAAATAGTCAGAGATGTAGAAAAGAATACTATAACAATTTCACAGTATAAACACATAGAAAAAATGATCAAAAAATTCGGAATCTCTGAACTCAAAAACACGAATACACCAATGGAGACGGGATTAAAAATTGACAAAATACAAAATGGCAGAGATGATACGGAGTAGAGATCGATGATAGGGGGACTACTTTATTTGGCAAGACTCACGAGACCAGACATATTGTTTCCAGTAAATTTCTTCTCACACTTTCAGAATAATTCAAACGACACTTTAAAAAATTATGTAAAAAGAATATTCAGATACGTCAATACAACTAAAAATTATAATCTAAAATATACATCAAAAGGTGATGGAATACAGGCATACATTGATGCATCTTACGCACCCCAAGTTGATGATAAAAATATAGAATTACAGAATCTCGATAAAGGGAAATCAATAACTGGATTTATGTTATTCGCCTATGGAGACTTGGTGGAGTGGAATTGTTGCAAACAAACAATTCACGCATCATCGAGTACCGCGGCTGAAATAATTGCGGTTTTTGACACCCTTGATACGATTAAAGTAATGCAGCACATGAATTTTGAGATTTTTGGGGAAAAATTATTGGTGGATATTATGGAGGATAATATTTCGACGCAAAAAATATGTTCCAGGGGAAGTCAGAGAAAGTCAAGAGCCCTAATGATAAAATGCTACTCGATTTTGGAAGCCTATGAGGAAAAAATAATATTTTTTAGAACAGTCACCTCCGAAAATCAATTGGCAGATATATTAACAAAATCATTAGATCAATCAAAATTCGAGAATATAATTGTGAAAATACTAAACGAAACCAACATATACACATAATAAAATAATTAGTTCATGTTAAAATCAGAATATGTCTAAAAAATTTTCCCATTTCAAAATGCAAGTTATTCAATGTTCAAATATAAGTCGTAACACGAAAATATTTGCTGAAAAATTGGCCTTCAATTATTGTGAAAAAGAATACCTAATAATACCATTTACTTGAAAATACATGCTTAAGATAAATCGAAGGTTTCTCGAATATTATGACAAAGAAAAAATTACGAAAATCGAGCAAGTAAAAACCCTACAAATCATATAATAAAAACCCTATACACTTTCCAACAAGCGTGAGAAAAATACACGAAATATTCCCACACGCATGTATGAAAGGAAACTGTCCAACAATAAATACAATAAGAGATTAAAACCTATTACATGACCGCAAATTAAGATAAACCGAAAACGTTGCCTTATCTCAGAACATATTAGATGCCACTTCGAATACAATACAACGTACGAAAGATAATATACGATGCAACAAATATTATTCTGCAATCTTATTCATGTAACTTTTAAGATAAAATATGCAACGTACGCTCGAATTCATTGAACTCACAAATGGAAAAACCTTTTGTCATATTTTTTTTCTATCGCCTTCTTTTATTTTTATTCATTCGTATATATGTTCATGAATATTTTTTCCTTTTTGAATTTTTTTTTTCTTTCTCGACTCGAATTATACGATCAGAAATCCAAATGTTAGTCGAAATATTTTAATAATTATGCATGTTACCATTTTTTAATTTTTTATTTTTTTATTATTACATACATATACCATATAATATTTACGTACACGATAGTGTTCATTATTGCATGCATGTTACCATATTTATATACATATTTATTTGTTTTTATTAATTTTTTGTTTACCATTTTTTTTCATTTATCGAGGCACAGCGCAATAAAATTTTTTTTACAAACCCAAGTTACCAAAAATAATAAACATACAAAATTAATATTTTTTATCTTGTAAATTTTTATTATGCATATATTCTCTTTTTTACTTGTATTTTTTTGTATTTAATATTTTTTTTTGAATAATAATTATTAATTCATTTTCAGGGAACACGATGAAGAAATTATTCGGTAAAATTTCAGGGGGGTGTTGATACGAAATCCCACCTCATCTCATTCTTTATCATTATCATCACTGTCGCACTATATATATGTCATATGTACAGTCTAGTCACGAAGTGTTTCCCCTACTACTTTCGATCGCATATCGCTGTTGCTTCGCCATTTACTTTTTCGTTTGTGAAATATATTTTAGTTGCGAAATAAACGTCTTAAAAATCAAAAGTCTCAAGTTCTTTCGATCCTCGTTCTGCATACCTCACATCAATATTCTCTTTTGTACTTGTATTTCTTTTTGTGTATTTAATATTTCTTTTTATTTTTTTTAAATAATAATGATTAATTTATTTTCAGGGAACAAGATGAAGAAATTATTCGGTAAAATTTAAGGGGGGTGTTGATACGAAATCCCACCTCATCTCATTCTTCATCATCATCATCATATCATTCCATATATATATGTCACATGTACAGTCTAGTCACAAAGTGTTTCCCCTACTACTTTCGATCGCATATCGCTGTTGCTTCGCCATTTACTTTTTCGTTTGTGAAATATATTTTAGTCGCGAAATAAATGTCTTAAAAGAAGAAAGTCTCAAGTTCTTTCGATCCTCGTTCTGCATACCTCACATCAATATTTGATTTATAAACACTGGCGTAAGAAGTACCTCACTTTCACACCGATTTTTGATTCTGATTAATTGGAGTGTTCAGTCTGGGGTACTTCGTACGCCAGCACCTTTGACTATATATAGTCCTTTGACTATATAGCTTATGGACTGCTAGAACTGATAAAATCTTGAAGCCAAACACTGCAGGCGTTACTTTTCGAAAAAGGTACTTTGTGTGAAAACTGAATTTGTATCAGGTAGAATATCGTGTATTTTATATTTAGACCTAATTATTTTGTTTCGTAATTCTTACTTTTTTTTATACAGAACGTTTTAATGCAAATGGGATTAAATGTTATTACTGTTGATGGAAAACTCATCAAAGAATTATGTACTTATATACAGATAGAATAACGAAAATATTAATAATTTCCTTATTCTTATCTTAATACTATACAATACAGTTAACTATATAATAGTTTATGAGGATGCACCAATTACACCTACAAAATCCAATTTATTACAAGCTTCTTCAAAATCATAAAGAGATTGCAAACAAATCTGTCGGTAAGCTATTGCCATTAGATGCTTCTAGACCATTAGATAGTGGATGTATACTCATCTCTTCTGTTAAGTCAAGTTTTGATGCACTTAAAGTATCAGTGGAATGAAGTTTTAGTAAAGTATTACATATTTATGTCATTAATTATTCTGTAAACTTACAAATAATGCCATTTTATCATGTGTCAATGGCAAAGTAGAATAATAATAAAATTAATTATTTTCAAATATAATTTTAATTACTAAATTAATGAAATATAAAAATTAATTTTTTTCTAGCCAGAATTTGAAATTTGGAATCACTATCACTTATCACCAAAGGTTGTTTTTTTGTAAAAAGAACGCCTGTTAACAGTGGCTTCAGCGGTCTTTCATTTAACCCTATGTATTTCTTATCAGTTCTAGCAGTCCATAAGCTATATAGTCAAAGATATAGTCAAAGGCCAGCACGCTGTTTCTATTGTCTGGACACTTGTATGAAAAACTATTCCATGTCGTCTCCATCATGATCATATATATATCCTCGATTCTGGAAGTAGTTAATTATTTACCTATCTTAATTTCAACTTTATTCTTCTGTTGTAGGTACCTATCATTTTTCAGTTTTCATTTGTTAAAATAATTGTAGTTCAGTGTTAATTTAGTTATTCTATTAATATCGTTGTACTAGATGTAGATTGTGATTGATTTCAGGCACTGCTAGAAAAACTCGTGTCATCAAGATCGACCGTGGTGAATAACGCCTTCAACAATGAATTAGTTCCTACCAAAACGTTCGTAAAAAACGCAGTAGTTTTTAGATGCTTCGTCATTCAGACAGTGGTTTCTCAATCTTTTCACGCCCTCCCGATTGGACGAAAGTAGACCGTAAAATTGGTGAGAATCTATATCGTGGACATTGAAAGCTTGAGAACAGAAATTTACCATTTTTTTTCATCAGAATGAAGCTGAAGAAGCCATATTAAACAAGAAACGCTTCAAGAAAACAAAGCAAAATTATAAGAAGCGTCTGAAATTAACCAACGTTGATCCAGGATTAGGAGAACAATTTCACACTTCTCGATTACCGGGTGAGTATTAAATTTTTCATTCCACATTTATCAGTTTATTATATCACCTTTAATTGTCGATCGGTTTGTCTCCTGTTGAAATAATCATTGCTGATTTATTTTAAAAGCAATTAATTTCTATGGTTACACTGATTATTCAACACTTGAACATCATTTCTAGTTGTTAGGCTAATTACATTGCACGGTTTATTTGATTGTTTCGATGATGACATCTATCTACTGAATTATCCGTGATAGTTTATCATTCAGCTACTAGATGAACTGATGAATACATTGCACGTATTTTATTTTAATTGTTATATTTTTTTAATGTAAGAAGTTAGTCTCTCGTATCAACCAGTAGAAATTATAGTACATCAGTATAAATTTGTAACACACCTCGTAAGGAACAAAAACATTCGTTTCGCCATGGTTAAGGCTTTTTATTAGCAGGTATGCGCATGAGGGTGATAATAGATGAATCGTCATTTTGTGTTACTAATTATTATTATATATATAGTAATGATAAATAAAGTAAAATTCATGAAAGACTATCAGTTCCTAAGAAAAACCGAATAACACCAGATGGCTACTCAACTCTTATCACCCTCTGTGCATACTTGCTAGTAAAAAGCCTTATTATGGTGGACTTATATTGAGCAGCGAACGTATTCATCCTTTGTAAACAAGAATATTGATGTTAAATTATGATTTTATTTTGAATATTATGTGGACATGTAATTGTATATTCCCCGCAGCGCTCCGAGTATTAATTTTATTAGTTAATAAATTTCAAATATGAGATTATTCATTTTTTTTTTTTTTTTATCAATTAATGTAGATTTTTTTTTATTCTTTTCATGATAGCGTGCATCGCTGGTCAACCAGGATAGTGCAGTAGGGCGACGGTTGTACATTCTAAACACCTGCTGTATAGTTCATGTATTTTTTCATTTTTACGCCTGAATAATTCAAATTTCCTTACCGAATGTTTTTTTCTCGTAAATCTTGACGAAGTTCATAACAGGATGCGAAATCTCAGTCTGCATCGTAATATAACCATTGAAGACGTTTTATTGTCGAATTTGACGAATTGTTTTATCATAACCGAATCGTCAACATCAAATTTAACGAAACTATTTGTATTTAACGAGGACCTCGAAGTGTATCAGTTGAACATTACCGATAATGCCACGTTCCAAAATATTTTCATTCAAGATCTATCTCAGTTTAATGATGAACCTACGCTAACTGCGAAAGTTGCTGGCTGCAACTACATTCACAACGTGCTGTATGTTATTTTGAACACCGGTTACCTGGTTTCTATTGTCGTGAACGGAGAGTCTGAGGATAATGAGACAATTGGTCAAAGCCTGAAAGTTGGTTCGACTAAAATCGCATCATGGAGCCCTGATTTCGAGAGAACCGTATTGGTTAATTTCGAAGACAAATTATTTATTCTAAATATTATCAACTTTGATTTTGAAAAAATAAATGAAATATCACTACAGAATGCATCAGAGGAGCAAAATCAATTCGTCAGCGTTGGCTGGGGAAATGTAGAGACGCAATTTCGTGGTTCCGAAGGCAAGTTCACAAAATTTGTTTCGAAAGAAGTCGTTAATGACGACGTTGTCGACGACAATGTGCATGTTTGTTGGAAACAGAATGGTACAGCATTCGCTGTCAGTTACATTTGTCAGGCGGAACGACGTCGTAAAATTAAAATATTCAGTCAAGATGGTAATTTGTTGAATGTAACGAAAGATATTTCCAGTTTACAGTCGCCTGCAGATTGGTGCCCTTCCAGAAATTTGATTTTCTGCCCTCAGACGCTTCCTAATAAGCAAGTTATTTGTTTTCTTGAAGAAAATGCTCTACGACATGGTGAGTTTGAGATTTTCAAAGACACCAAAGTGAAGGAATTACTCTGGAATACGAATGGTACTATTTTGGCCTGTTATGGTGTTTGTAATGACCATGAATTTATCGCATTATGGATGATGAACAACTATAAATGGTATATGAAACAGAATCTACTGTTTAACCAACCTATTATTTACGTGCAGTGGGATTTCTTATCACCGAATAAATTGCACATTATTTTGAAATCCGGTGTATATCGTTCTTACGAATGGACTCAACTGGTCAACGAATCGTGCAAATGTGGCGGTGAGAATAATAAAGCCATTGTTTCTGTAGTGAATGGTCATCAGCTTGGTATCACCCCTTATGCCATCGTCAATCAACCACCGAGTATGCCATTTAAGAGCTACGATTTATCACCCTGTAAAATTAACGCCGTCGTATTTCCAGAAAATAGTTTTGGAAAAAATGATGAACTCGACGGTAATTCCATGATCTTGTACCTAGACAATGATTGTCTACGCTTGTTGAAATACAACGACGAGGTCAGTACTGACTTTCGGTTTAGGCTAAAAAAAGAGCCCATCCACTTTTCGACACCATCCGAGCTATCAGCCTTTGTGTGGATACTACCCAACACCTTGTATTTTGGTTGGTGCAGAACTGATCATCACTACTTCTGTGTTTCACGCCTCGACATCGACAATAAGACTGTGGTTGTGGATAAAACTTTCAAAATGAATTCGTCGATTCTGTCTTCGTGTTGTTATCACAAAGATGTGATTGTGTTGTTGGATAATGGAACACTGTACCTGTATCGCGAAGAAAGTTTACGTCCAATGGAGATATTCTTTTTCGAACCATGTATATGCTTGCAAATACTAAATGAAAACACATTGATGGCATTAAGCGAGAATCGAAACTTATATGTGAACAACTTCATCAAATTTCGAGACGTGATATCATTTTACTGGAAGCCACCATTCATCATCTTACTCAAGATGGACAGCCGACTACTTATTAGCAAGGTTAATTTTTCCGAGAAACAAGCCAGTTTTGACGAAGTTCTTAGTCGTGGAATTGAACCGAAATCGTATCTTCTCACTGTTGTTGATGATCGTGTGCTTTTGGAGACGGAGCGAGGAAATTTGGAAATTATCGTGCCTAGACCGTTTAGCATTTTTAAAATGGAACATAAATTAAGGAACGCAGAATATTTTGAAGTGTTTAAAATGTTGCGAAAACAGAGAATAAATTTGAATGTACTGTACGATCATGATCCAGACAGTTTTATGAACAATATCGAAGATATTATTAGCGACGTTTCTGATCCTATGTACTTGCTCAACTTCATAACAGAATTAGAGGACCACGATGTGGCTACCGCAATGTTCCCTTGGAAGTATGGTTCCATTGCGAGAAACACACCGAATAAAGTAGAAATGATTTGTGAAAAATTCTGTGCTGTTATTGAAAAGACGAATGATCCTAAACTAATCATTCCTTTGATAGCTGCGCTTGTCAAGCAGAATAAATTAGCTGAAGCAGCCAAATATGCGATCGAACTCAATGAAGTGCAAACTCTCAATCATCTCTGTGATCCTGTAGCCGTGTACAAAGCCGCCATGGGCTCTTTCGACCTCGTGCATGCATTACACATCATTCAGAATTCAAAGTTGGATCCTAGCGAGTATTTGCCATTCATACACGAGTTGCAGACCTTAGAGGAAAATTACAGAAAGTTTAAAATTTGCGATTATCTTGAAGATTATCCGACAGCTTTAACACACCTTGCAAATTGCACAGAAGATGAAAAATTCGCAGAATGTGTCGAGTATATGAGAAAACATCAACTGTTTCGAACGGCTATTGAAGTATTTAACGCGAAACGTTGCGAGTCTGATCATCTGCAAGCTAGATATGTACGAATTCTAACCAGCATTGCTGAATTCCATTTCCTAAATCAGTGCTTTTTCGATGCGGGAATTCTATTTGAGAAAGCGAATCTCAATGACCGTGCTTTTAAATGCTTCTTAAGTAGTGGCGACTGGTTCTCCGCAATATCCATTGCAAAATGTATGTATACTGAGACGGAACGTATTTTAGAAGCTAGTAGAGAAGTATATGATATGTTGGTGCGGCAAAGAAAATACGAAGATGCGGGGTTTATCGCCTACCACTTTATATCTGACTGCAAATTGGCAGTAGATGCTTATTTAACGGCCAAAAAATTCTGCTGCGCTATCAATGCTGCAAAAGGACTGAAAAGTGACAGTACAATTTCCCAAATTATAAGACCGATATTGGTGGACGAAGCGAAATCATTCATTTATCAACAAAAAAATAAATTGACCGTCGTCATCGCCTATCAGGAAAGACTAAATGAAATTAGACGGATGAAAAAAAATCTAGACAAACATAATGAGGACGATAGACAGAGTGTGGTCTCATCGTCTGATAGTTCGGACGCAAGTTCCATTTCATCGAGCGACTCTAAAGCTAGTACGACCAGTGCTAGTGCCAAACGTGCTCGAAGAAGAGAACGAAGATTATGGAATCTAAAACCCGGAAATCGTCGAGAAGAACCATCTTTGCTGAATGCTATTCGCCAAATTGTGATTCAATATGAAAACGATTACAAAGAAATGATACCGGATCTAATGAAAGCTCTGGTGAAAACGGACGAATTAATCTTGGCTCGGGAATTGAAGACAAGCTACGTAGAATTTTCAACTTTGTTGAAACTAATTGTGGATAAAATTTGGACTGCAGCTGATCTACCTGAAGATGGTGCTGGATTTCAAGATATCCTCGTATCTTGTCCGCCTGATATTACTCCCCTTAAGAACGATTTAATCATAATCAATTATAAATAAATAAAATATTTTTGTTACCAATTTTCATGAAGAAAAAACGTTTTTAAAATGTAAAAATTATTTGAAAATCATTTTATACTTTTTTTGGACTTTAGGAAAGAGATAAATTAACAAGCTGTTTTGATTCAAAACCGCAGTAGGTTTGGCCTTTGCCCCTATAATGAAAAAAAAAGTAACTGGGAAACATAGAATAATAATAAAATAACAAAATTACCCGAAGCAAGACAGTCCACTTACATACGATTATTGAATTAGCTAAGTACCTAAGTAAATTTAAGTTAAAGCAACTGATTTCACATGTGATGGAATTTACTTAAATGGATAAGAAAAATCAATGGAAAACTAAAAAACTAATGACGAAGGAATCAAATGCTTATTTCAACTTTTAAACAATGAAATTATTGAATAATGCAGAATCCAGCTATGGTATTATTAGAAGTTAAGATGAAAGTTTTGCTTAAAATTATATTAAAAAAGAATTGTTGGTGACTGTAATAGGTTCATGGCAACAGTGTTGCCAAACCCAATAATCAGTTAAATATTAGTACCTGGTTCACCGAGCAAGGATGTGAAAAAGAAGAAAATTTTGTTAATTTTAATCAAGCTGAAGAATTTCAGCAATATTAGGTATATCCTTTGGTATTATTGTATATCATTAAGGCTATGAATTTTATGCTCTAAAAAAAGTAAAATATGCTTGTATTTTTCCAAAATATGCCCTAAATATTCCCTAAAACTAGCACATATGGCAAAATATTAAGTATCATTATGGGGCTCGTTTTGAAGGGAAAATCAAAACAAACTTAAAATAGCATACAGATATCAGTCATTCACTTGATAATTCAAAAAAAGAGAAACATTTTGGAATTTTTTTTTATTCTTCCAACATTCTTACATTAGTTGATAGTTATAATTTCATTAAAATAAATTACATCCGATAATTAAGTGTTTTTGTAGGTTTTCAAAATGAAAACTTCTCAGATCTGTATATATACGATTATAATGATTTTACATCCTTCTCTCTACCTTTCTACCGATCAAGTACACAAGGAGGGGTAGGTGGAACTCATGGGCAAAAATAAAGGTAGAAGTACTACATTCCACACTATGGAGTGATGGAATAAGGAGCACCCTTTGTCCAGAACAGTTTATCCTACCTAGGAAAAACAAAAGTACTCACAATAGTCAAAATCAAAACTGTCCCAAGTATAAAAATTACAAAAGAAAAAATTGAAAAAGAGATTTCAGATTTAAGTAAAAAAAATGGAAATATTTACTAAAAATGCTAAAACCAGTAAAATATTCCCTAATATGATCTTAAAAACCTAAATTATGCCAATTTATGCTTTTTACCCTAAATATGCCAAAATATGCCACATCAAATAGGTGTCATTTAACTATAAATTTTACAATTTGCAAAGAAAACTTCGATATACCACAACTGCTCTTCTTTTCTTTTCATTTTAGGTATTAATGCATAAGTGTCACATCCAAAAACACAAATATTATTTAAATTTATATCTTTATTGTACCAGGTTGTTGCAGGGCATTGGTTTTGGTGGTTCAAACTTCAAAGTATAATTATATAGATATGTCGCTCATAAGACCTCATCAGACCATACAATGATCCTGAATGCAGGATCATTGTACGTGCCTGCCTTCTGTATTAGAGTCCAAATCAATCATTCGGCTTTCCTATTCATTTGTGGGCAGAAGGGCACAGTATTACCTATTGCTATTCCCAACAACTTACACTATGTCTTGAAACAAATGTTTAAATATTCAATACCATTGTCGCACCTAAGTTCTTTAATTCTATGGCCAAAAAAAGTTCAAACCTGTGCCTTGTAATTAAGAAACTTTTCGTATACTTGATCCTTCAAATCTAAATCATAAATAGTTAAAAAGAAGGAGAAAACATCCAAGAAGGTCAAAACAAAGCGTTTACCGCAATACGAAGTGATTTGCATAGGTTTGCAAAGATTGGTGTGCACAAAGTTGAGTGGATGTGTTGTGGTGTGATTCATGGTGCTTTGTGGTGATTTACACTGTTTTCCTAAAACACAACTTCTACAAAAAAACACATTCGAATAGTCAAAATCTTTTATCATGTTGTTTCTGGAAATTTGTTTTATGACATCGAAATTCAGATGCCCCAGCCTGGCATGCCATAAATTGACATCGCTTTTGAACACGTTTATCAAACTTTTAAAATTTTGATCTGGTTGGGAAAAAAAGCAGTATGATAGAGTTCGTTGTCCTACAACTTGCTAAAATTGATGAGCTCTCCATTCGATTCTTGTACTAATGTTACGTTACCTAAACAGTCAAAATTTACTTTAATTCCAGATTGGCAGAGCTTCTTTATCAACAACAAATTAGCTGGAAATTCTTGAGAATAAAAGATGTTATTAACACATTTAACACCCGTCTAACTCCAACAAATAATAGTGCCAATTTTTGTGGAGTAAACAAAATTATTATGTTTGTATACATTAATCTTTACCGGGTTTTTCAACGTTATATATTTAACGAACAGTTTGTCATCATTTACGTTGTGGTTTATAGCACTGGAATCCAAAGTAAAGTCCACAATACCACTCTTTTTGATCGAAGCAGAATAATTTCCAATGACAAAAACAAACAGTGATCTACGATCAGGTTTAATATCACCTTTAGGGTCAGAATTAGAAACATTATTACTTTCTACGGACAGATTAGCCTTAGGGCTATGACAATGTTTAGCAAAATGGCCAAACTTATTACAATTAAAACATTTAATTTGAGATTTATTACCATTACTTGCATTTGACCAATTGCTTCGATAATACTTACAAATGTGAACCAGTTTACCGCAACCAAAACACTTGACATTTTTTGCTAAAAAATTTGATGAACCATCAGAATTCCCATTTGGCATACTGGACTAGCCAGATGACAAACCATTAGGCAAATTCCCACAATTCTATCCGTTAGCAAATATCGCTGACTGAGGCTCCAACCTCACAATGGAAACTGATCTGCGAAGTTTCGCATACTGATTGAGTAGCTTTGTTTTTAACTTATTAAGATCGGGTTTGTTGTCACATTTGAGAACCTCTACTGTGACATTGTAGCTGGATGGAAGCAACGTTAGTAATTGCTCAACAATGTCGTTTTACTCCAGCTTCACTTTAACGGACTGCAACTTGATCATCAGCTCATCGAAATTCCATAGATGTTCCTCGAGACCTCCACCTTCTTTGAACTTCAACTCAGATCACTGACATTTAAGAAAATATACAACTGGAAGTACCTGACTTTTGGTAAACTTGATCAAGTTCAAGTATCTCATATGGTTTGGTGACATTTTGAGTGTAAGTCAGACACAAATCAGACCAAAACCTGACAATCAATGATGTGCACTTGTGCGCTTACTTCTGATAGTCCCAGTTGATGTTGTGAGCAATATATTGACTCAGCAATTCATGAAGACCTTTGCCCCTAATGGTCACACACAAACAAAAGCCCCAAATATTGTAATTCTGACCTGAGAATCTCTGTAGACCACCATTTTGCTTCAACACATCCAGTTTTTGGTAGAAGGTTTCCATCATGATTGTTCTGGATTGAGACCTTAGATTGCCACAAGGAAACACAAAGGACACTGTGCACTGCACAAACTTGCACAGTTTCTCAACACCACTTGGCCAGAGGAAAAACAAACATGAAAGAAAAAAATTCAAAAAGGACTAGATTGAACCCATTGGGTGGATGAAACATAAGACTGGGCCTATAACCTTTTGGTTTTGGAGACACAAAGAACAAAATATATGATTAAAAATGAAAAATTGTCACAAACAGTTTTTTATTTTGTCAGTCCATCTTGGACTTCAGATTCAAACAGAACTAATATCTCAAAATTTACATTTAGTGACAAAAATGCTGCATACAGCGCGAACAGTGCAGCTAAAGTAAACAAATGAAAATGTTATAAAATATAGTTAAATGAGCAGGTTTGCAACATAGGAGTACACAAAATTAACAGTGTTCCCCTTAATTCTATATCAATTATATTGCAATTGAAGCTTTGAAAACAACTGCGAGAGAACCATTGCTCTTAGAAAACAGATTCTTTAGAGTCATTGACACAAGTTAGCAGGATATTCTATGAAAATTTCATCAAAATTGTACGTTTGGTTATAAAGAAATCAAAATTATGTCAAATCAAATTCAAATTATATAAACTCAATCAATTCTCAAAAACCAATTTAGGAGTGAGTTGAAATTTTGATGAGTTAGCTAAAGAATCTGTGTAAATTTGGATGAATTCATATGTTGGGTTTGAGAGATATCGCTGAAATTTTTCAACTAGATTTGAATCAGAATCTAAACAGAATTTCAACGATATCTCCCAATCTCAAAGTACAATTTCATCCAGATTTTCACAGATTCTCAAGCTATTGAATCAAAATGATTCATCAAAATTTCAGCTCAATCCTTGGGCTTGTAACACAAACATTTTTGTGATTATTGATTATTGGGAACCAGTAAAAATCTATATTGGTTACTGGTTATTGGTTAACAATGTAATTAATTATATGGTTACTGATTATTGTTCTAGTTAACCAAAACAACTTTTTTGGTTATTGGTTGTGGTTACTGGTTATTGGTTGAGATAAAATTTAGGATAAAACAGACAAAACAAATTTTCTCCAGGTCAAATTATTTATAATTAATAATTTTTTAGGAAATAATTGGTAATTTTTGAAAAAAATAATTAATAATATTGATATTTCATGAAAACCAATAAAAACTGATTCTTTTTGGTTATCATTCTGGTTAATGGTTTCAGTTTTTTATGGACATTGGTTGTTGCTTAATGGTTAAATGAAATTTTTTTGTTTTGATTATCAGTTCACAAATCAAAGTTGTCAATTTGTTTAGGTTTTTGGTGGTTATTGTTCTGGTTTTTGTTGTGGTTATAAGCCTTACTTAATGCTAGGTTTGGTTCTTCAAAATTTATTGAGTTCATATAATTTGAATCATTTGATCTGATACAATTTTGGCGACATCTTCATAACTAAATGTATGGTGTTGATGAATTTTTCACAGAATCTTGACCTATCCTATAATAATATCTCTGTAAAATTTTAGCTTTCTAAAAGCAATGGTTCCTTTACAATAGTTCTTGATAACATTGATTACAATGGAATTAAATGGAAATTCTGGGAATAACAATCTCATAGATCGTTGTGGTGATGAAATGTAGAAGTAATTGCCTGCAGAAATTTTAGTGATACAACAAGGAGTGAAATGACTCGTTTATTCAATGAAAACTTTGGGAGAATCTTATTATAGTTTTTCATTTTATTACAAATCAAGACTTTTGGCATAAAAATCATAAATTTGTATATTATTTTTATAAATATGTACATTCTGTGAGGGATAGAAAATTTTAAAGTGGGAATATAATTCTCTTCTTTTTTTTATTGTTTCTTACAATTTTTTCTTTTGATGTGGAATAATGGTGCCAATTTTTCAAAATTTTTCGATTGATTTAATCATAAAGAGAATAATTTATTGATAGGATTGATAATCTACTGTTGAAAAATTGAAAATTGATTTATCGATCTTATATTTTGTTTATGTAAGAAAAAAATCTGAAAACTAAAAACTTGATCAGTAGGTATTTACTTTTTCTATTTTTCTTTCTTTCCCTGTTCACCTTGAAAAATAAAAATTTAATTTTAAATCCGCAAAATTACCTACCTTTTCCATTAATTTCATAAAAAACCAAGAAAAAAAAATCAAAAATCAATTTTGCCTAAATTGTCTGATTGATCAAAACTGATCAAAATGCTAAATCAAATAAAATTAATTTTTTCAATATCTGATTTTATTGACTATTAATTGATTGAAAAAAAAATTGGCACCATTAATGTGGAATATGTTTTTTTTTCAATACGAGGTAAAAAAGAAAGTGTGCCAGTGGTGCACGTGGGTCAAGAGAATCTTTTATTTTCAGATTTTATTATGTAATACTCTACTAGTCTCTAATACATTACTGGGTGTTGAATTTGAATTTGATGTTAATTATACCATTAGACCCATTCTTAGATCCTCATTAGGCCCAAACAGTGGAGAATTTTTTGCTATCAGATTTTATTATGGAATGAATCATCAAACATGTCTTTTTAGGTGCTGAATTTGAATTTGATGTTAATTTTATCATTAGATCCATTTTTTGATCTCTATTGTGCCCAAAAAGGGGAGAACTTTTTATTTTCAGATTTTATTAAGTAATATAATTATTATCGAATATGTGTTTTGAGGCACTTAATTTGAATTTCATATAAATTTTATTATTAAAATAATTCTTAAAACCTTAATAGGCCCAAAAAGGGAGAATTTTTTATTTTTTGACTTTACTAGGTAATATATCAGTGAACACTTAGCTCAGGGTTAGGGTTAGAGGTCCAATGCATTTGTCAAGCAAATCTGATACCATAAGCAGCTAGTACCTATATATATATTTATAATTATATATAAAAGTCAATTTGTTGCTATTACTTTATAGGATGTAATTTTTGTCTGATACTTATGAAATTTGAAACGAAGTATTTAGCATTAGGTAACAATCTGACCTATTAATTTTGTTGCAGATCTGCTGTATGATAGTTTCAGTATTGCTGTTTATTTTTGTTTTAGCTGTAAAATTTTTATTTTTCAACCAATAACTACAAAATTCAAAACAAGTCTTTATTATAATTTACTATAAATTGTTATTAGTTTTGATGATTAATTTGTAGGGTACTTCCAGTAACATTATTTTTATTTTGGTTATAAAATGCGTAATTTTGGTCCAATAGAAATGTAAATCAACAAATATTTGTTACAAACTATTCTTACATGTTAATATGTTACTGATTTTGGTGCAGATCAGCTTGATAGTATTTACAGTTTTGCTTTTTTGGCTATAAAATGGTTGATTTTGAACCAATAACTAAGAAATTTACAAAAAAGAACTATAATTTATTGCAAGATACTAGCAGTTCTGATGAGGATGGGTGGCCTCTGGATATGGCTATATAGATCAATAAAGTAGCAATAAGCAAGAAGTATATAGCCCTTATAGCTGCTTTAATAGACATAGTTATAAAACTTATAGACAGTTTGTAAACAGCCTCCTGGTGTTGAATTTGACGGCTATTAAAATGTGTTCCACACTGAATGTTTCAGTCCACCCCAACTGGTATTGAAACAATTTTTTTAATAATTGAGTTAAGTCATTCGTTCACTTCAAGTCATTTGTTCACTTTGTAGGATAAAAAATCATAAAAAAATGTATGTGCCAGCACACAAAGTTGAAGTGAAACTTTTTAAGTTCCTGTTATCCACAAGCTGAAAGCACGGTAATAATAAATAAAATTAAAAGAATAGAAAGGAAAAAAAAAAAGAAACCATTATACCTCTCTTCCTCGAATTCTGATACATTAACAATGAAGAATTTCATTCTTCCCTACCATTATGGTTACTTTTTTTTTGGTTCTTTTCATTTGCATTACGCTGTTTTTGTCATCTACTATGCAATGAAACACTTTTACACTTTTACTACGAATGTCCACTGCGTATGTGCACTTCGTATGTGTACATGTCTCTATAAAAGTTTGACTTTAAAAACGTTCCACCTAACATTCTGATACATATTTTCGAAGTTAAACTTTTATTGGGAAGTTATACATGGGTACTAAAAGCATTTCGTCGCATATTGGGCTGCAAAAACATCGCTTTGCAAATGAAAAGGAGAAATAAAAGAAAAGAAAAAAACATCAAGAAAGGGCAGGGAGAAATGAAATTCTTTGTTATTGATGTATCGCATTCAGCGAAGAGAGGCATGGTTTATTTTCTTTTTCTTTTCTTTTCTTTTCTTTTCATTTACTATCATCTCAAAAGTTTCCCTTTAACTGTGTCCAGCACATACTTCTCTTTTTTTTGGTGAAACAAGCCATTTGACCCATGTTGCCTCATTTCTTTGCCTTATTTCAACACTTTTTTTTCTTTTCATTTTATGCAATATTAAAAGTTATGTTTTATTTGCCAAAAATAACAACACTGAAGTAACACCAAGCTATTCTGCTACTTTTGAGTTGATTCCACTGTTCAGTTGATGCATTTATCTTGCAAGAGTGGAATAAAATCTCTTGTTGTTGTAACGGAAATCCCACCTTCTCTCTTTCTTCCTCATCATCACGAACACATTATATATATATGTCATATGTACACTCTCATCACGAAGTGCTTCCCCTACTACTTTTGATTCGATAACGCTGTTGCTTCGCCATTTCATATTTCATTTGGGAAACATAATTTAGTCGCTAATAAAATGTCTTTAAAGTAGAAAGTCTCAAGTTCTTTCGATCCTCGTTCTGTATGCCTCACATCATGGTAGCCATTGCTGCGGTAGAACTTTGAGGAGAGACTTAGAAATTTAAATTGATGAAATAATAATTTTTTGAATTAATTTGCTGCTGTGCGAAAATTTTTTATGTTTTCTGTTGAATAATACATGAAGTATTTACCGTGTTTTTCGAGAAGTTTAAACTCGAATTTTAATTTATTTTCAATTTTGAAAAATTCAAAATTAAATAGAAAATTAGAAGCTGAAGTTCCAGACTTGATAACGGCCAATCCTGGAAGTCATCGAACGCTAAATCTAGAAAGGACTGCCAAAGAGATCGTGTGAACAGCCAAAGGAAACCTGCTCCCATCATCGAGGACTCATCGTAGATCCACACATCGAAGACCCAAATTTTTTGGCCAACTCAGAACAAAATTCAAGCAGGAAGTACAGAGGTAGCCAGAGAAGCATCGAAAACATAAATCATTCATCGGCACAGCGGAAATTATAAGGTAAAATTTTTTTTGTAAAGGTAATATTTGTTGAAGTAAATTATTTTTTGTGTTTATGTGATTGTGTTTGAACTGAGGCTAGTAGATTAAAATTTTTTTGAAGTTATTTATGTCCCCTACAATAAAATTGTTTGAAGGAAAAATTGGAGAGTACAATATTGAGAAAGAAGAATTAAAGGAATTAATAAAAAAGTTTGAAGGTGAAAAAGTTGTTGATGTAAAATTTGAAACTTATAATTTACCCTATGTTAAATACTTCACAGGTGAGATAATATTAGAATCGTTTGTAATAGATATATCTGGAAGAATTGAAGATATTAGCAGTTTGAAATATATTAAAATTTTAGAATCTTCAGTAAATTATTTTTCGAACTGAATTTATAGTTCTGATAAATCAAAAGAGAAATTTATGAACAGATTCTTTAATTAATTAAATAATAAAAACTGGATAGTAATGAAAAAAGTAAAAAAGGGAATAGTGAAAAAGAAATAGAAAAAACAAATAAAATAGAAGAAAATTTAATAAAGGAAATTGAAAAAGAATCTATAGAAAATAAAAAATATATAGCCATACTTAATAGTGAAAATAGTGTGTTAGGTTTTCGTAAAATCGAAAAAAATATGGCATCCCCAAACGAAATTAAAGGAAAGGTGTTTAATGGCAAATATTACTTAGACTGGTGCAGGATGATTATTTCAGCCATTAGTGGAGCTGGATATTATGATATTTTCGGGGAGCATGAATTCCTACAATTGTATATTAATCATATAGATGATCTAAATTTCCGACCCGATAAAGATATGGTGAGTTATTGCAAAATGCAAGACAATGCTGAAGCATTTGTATTAGAAAGAGTATCAAATGAAATTACCAAACAAATAAGGGACTGTAATACAGCAATTTTAATGTTAAAAAAATTAGATAATATTTATGGTACCAAAACTTCAGTCACAGCCAATATGGCAAAAGCAAAGTGGATGGAGTTTAGATTTCAACCTGGTGGAAACATGAAAGGTTTTTTGAAAAAATGGGATGAATTAGTAACTGACATAAGAGATAGTGGTAAAGAAGTTACGGAAGTAGAGGAATTGGAAAATTTGCAATTAGCTTTATGCTACGAGCAAGCAATTGCAAAAATGCAGTTTGAAAATTTACCTTCAAATGAAAAAAATATAGATAACTTTAAAAGAATATTGAGAGAGGATTCTGACCAAAAATTTAGGGATCAGACCTTGAAAAAGCAAAATAATAATAATAATCAATCGAATAATAATTTTAGAAACAATGGAAATAACAATAGATATAATTATAGGGGAAGATATAATAATTATAGAGGTAGGAATAATTATAGAGGAAACGGCAATGGTCATAATAATTATAGAAATGGTAATAGAAATAACTTTAATAATAATGGTGGTAATAGTAATGGTAATGGTAATGAAATAAACCAAAACCAAAATAACAATACGAACAATAATGGTAATAATAATAATGGAAATTATAGAGGAAATAATTATAGGGGTAACTCAAATTATAGAGATAATAACTATAGAGGAAATGGTAGAAATTATAATCAAAATAATACGAAATGTTACAAATGTGGGCAATTTGGGCATATAGCACAAAATTGTAATAATAATAATCCACAACCAAATAATAATAATGATAATTCTAATAATAATCAGGGAAATTATCCCCTAAAAACAAATGCAAGTCAACCAAATATTAATAAAAAAGATAATGCAGAACAGAAAGTAAAAATGTCTTGCATGGTCAAAAAATTCAATCAGAATAATAACGAATGGTTATTGAATGAATTAATTAATAATAATAAATATAATAATAATGAAAATTATACAATGTTGAATCACAAAGCAATTTTGGATGGAGCTGCAGAAGTACATCTAACATCTAATTTTGATAAATTAGTAGATGTTAAAAAATTCGTAACCCCAATCAAATTGCAATGTGCTGGGAAAAATACGTTTTTATATGCCACACATACAGGTAGGATGGTGATTAAAGTCAAAAATCTCAATAAAATTCAGTCATTGATAGAATTAAATGATGTCCATTATGTGCCGAATCTAAATTTAGATATTATTTCAGCTATTAAAATAACAAATACTGGAATAATTAACATCGATCAGCAAAAAGATATTGCGAACATTTACTTTATTGAAAATGCAGAAATAATAATGACTGCAAAGAAAGAGGAAGGAATTTTTTATATATATTACAATGTCGAAAATAATAATAAAAATATAAATAATGATGAACAAAATATAATATGTGCCCCCGTCACTCAAAATATAGATGATGAATGGGATGATTTTACAGTAGAACTAGAAATTCAGGAAGATGATACTAATACTGAATCACCTCAGGGGGGCGAAAATGAAGAAATAATAATAGAAAATAATGAAAATAATAATAATATTAATAAACCACAAATAAACAATAATATTAATAAAAAATTACTAATACATAGGAGGCTTGGGCATTTAAATGCCAGATATCTGCAAAAATTAAAAACTTTGGCAGTTGGCATTCCCGAAAACCTGAACTTTAGAGATGAGGATTTTGTAAATTGTCAGATATGTTGTATTGCCAATAATTCAAGATTAGGTCATACTGGAATTAGGACTAAACCAACTAGGAAATTAGAGATAGCGTCCTCAGATATTATGGGTCCATTTACGCCCTCTGTGGCAAATCAAAAATATATTTTAACATTTATAGATCATTTTTCAAAATACACTTTTGTCATGCCTATTGCTAATAAAAGCCAAGTGACAAATGAATTTAAAAACATTATAATATCTATGAGAAATAAATTCCCTGAATATCCCATAGGCACTATAAGATGCGATAATGCAAAAGAATATACCGATGCCAAAATAATAAATTATTGTAATGAGGTTGGCATAACAATGGATTATGTGGTGCCATATTCTCCAGAATTAAATGGTATTGCCGAAAGGCAAAATCAAACTTTAATGAGGAGAGTACGAGCCATATTGATTGATGCCAATCTGGATATAAAATATTGGTCCTATGCTGTGGTTACATCAGCTTATTTAATTAATAGATCCCCCACAAAAGCAAATGCAGGATTTAAAACCCCCTATGAATTATTCTATGGAATAAAACCAAATTTAAAAAATTTTAAAGTTTTCGGAGCATTAACTTATAGACATATACCTATGGAAGTTAGAAAACAGAATGAAATTAAAAAATAAAATCCACCCAAAATTAGCACACAGGGCCGAAAAAAATATAATGATAGGCTATACAAATACAGGATACTGTCTTAAAGGCCCTTATAATACAAAATCCTACATTTCATGTGATGTGAAAATGGACGAAACACAAAACATAAAATCCTTATTAATAAATAATAAACCCCTGACAATAAAATCAGCGGATTATGAATACAATTTGGGAATTAACCCAATTATTATGGATATTAATATAAAATACAATAAAATATATAAAGAGGATAATATTCCGAAATCATTTTCTGAAATAAATACAAACCCTTTTAGGGAAGACTGGATTAAAGCCATTAACGACGAATTTAATTCTCTTGATGACCTGAAAGTGTGGGGAATAGTGGATTATGATCGCCAAAAACTAATAGATACGAGATGAATTTTCACAGTGAAATTTGACGAGTTTGGAAATCCGAAACCAAAAGCGAGACTTGTGGCAAGAGGTTTTAAAGATTGAACCGAATATGGTATTGCCAAAACTCATGGCCCGGTAGCATCAATAGGAACAATAAGATTATTATTATCTATAGTTAATAAGGAAAAATTAATAATGGTACAATATGACGTAAAGACCGCATACTTAAATTCACCGATTATAAAACCCATTTTTGTAAGGAAACCTGAGGGAATAAATATAAATACCAATCAGGTACTTGAATTAAAAAAATCGATTTATGGATTGAAAACATCCAGCAAGTCGTGGTATGACTTATTAGACACAAAAGTAAGGGATATGGGCTTTGCTAGAACTAAAAGTGATAGGTGTTTTTATACAATAATAAATAATGATGAAAAAATTTATTTTTTAACATATGTGGATGACATTAATTGCATCGAACTCACAATTATCCATTACTAAAATAAATGAAGAATTGCAGAAAGACTTTACAATTACTATAATAAATAATCCTAAATTTTTTGTAGGTTTAGAAATAGTTAGAAACATTGATAATAATACAATAATAATTTCACAATATAAACACATAGATAAAATGTTAAAGAAATTTGGAATTTCAGAATTAAAAAATACCAATACCCCTATGGAAACGGGCTTGAAAATAGATAAAATAGAAAATGGTAGAGACGATACCGAATATAGATCAATGATAGGAGGGCTATTATATTTAGCAAGACTTACAAGGCCGGACATATTGTTCCCAGTCAATTTTTTCTCACATTTCCAAAATAATTCTAATGACACACTCAAGAATTACGTAAAAAGAATTTTTAAATATGTTAATACAACAAAAAATTATAATATAATATATAAATCGGAAGGGGATGGAATACAGGCTTATATTGATGCCTCTTATGCATCCCAAGTTGATGAAACAAATATAGAATTATGTAATCTCAAAAAGGGAAAGTCAATAACTGGATTTATGATATTTAATAATGGAGACTTGGTGGAGTGGAATTGCTCTAAGCAAACTATTCACGCCTCATCAAGTACTGCAGCAGAAATAATTGCAGTTTTTGACACTTTAGATACGATAAAAGTCATACATCATATGAATTATGAAATTTTTGGAGAGAAATTGATCTTAGATATAATGGAAGACAATATTTCAACACAAAAAATATGTTCAGGGGGTAGTCAGAAAAAATCGAGAGCCCTAATGATTAAATACTACTCAATTTTAGAAGCATTAGAAGAAAAAATAATATTTTTTAGAACTGTGAGCTCTGAGAATCAATTGGCCGATATTTTGACCAAATCCTTAGATCGTTCAAAATTCGAAAATATAATTGTCAAAGTATTAAACGAAACTAACATATACACATAACATAATAATAATTCGTTTATTTCAAAATAATAATATGTTCGAAATTTTCACTTCAAAGTACAAGTCGTCTCAAGTCCAAATATAAGTCGAAACATGAAAATAGTTGCTGAAAAATTAACCTCCAATTATTGCAAAAAGAGTACTTAAGAATACAATTTACTAGAAAATTCTTGCAAGAAATAGATACTCGATTTCTCAAAAATTGCAACAAAGAAAACGGCATTAAAATCGAGCAAGAATAAACCCTACAATTCGCACAATAAAAACCCTATACATTTTCAAACAAGCGTGAGAGAAATACACGAAATATTCCCACACAATATGATGAAAGAAAATCCACTAACAATGAACATAATAAAGATTAAAACCCATTACATGACCGCAATTATGATAAATCGAAAAAAGGTTACATTATCATAAAACATGTTAGATGCCAGTTCAAATATAATAGCAATGCACGAAAGATAATAAGCGATGCAACGTATATTATTCTACAATCTTTTACATGTCATGTTATTTAGATAAGATACGAAACGTAACATTCCTTCAAATTCAACGAACTCGTAATAGGAAATACCTTTGTCAATTTTTTTATTTTTCCTTTAATGTAATATATGCTCGTGAATATTTTTTTTCTTTTTCTAATTTTATTTTTTTAATTTCCACTCGAAATATACGATGAATGAATCATTCGTTATTCATAATACTTTGATATTTTGTGCATGTTACCAATTTTCGTACTTTAATAATTTTTGAACGCTACCATTTTTTATATCATATATTAATATTGAATATTCCATGCATGTTACCATATTATTTATTTATTTATTTATTTATTTTACTCAATTATTTTATTTACTCTCGAAGCACAGCACACCAAAATTATTTCAGGAACCAAAGTTACCATAATAATGTTAGAATAATACGATGTCAATATTTTCATTTTTTATTTTTTTTATTTTATTATGCATATATCATTTTTTGTACTTAAAATTATTTTTTTAAAATAATAATTTGTTTTACTTCCAGCGCTAAACATGATGAAGAACTCGAACGGTAAAATTTCAGGGGGGTGTTGTAACAGAAATCCTACCTTCTCTCTTTCTTCATCATCATCACGAACACATTATATATATATATATATGTCATATGTACACTCTCATCACAAAGTGCTTCCCCTACTACTTTCGATTCGATAACGCTGTTGCTTCGCCATTTCATATTTCATTTGTGAAACATAATTTAGTCGCTAATAAAATGTCTTTAAAGTAGAAAGTCTCAAGTTCTTTTGATCCTCGTTCTGTACGCCTCACATCACTTGTGTCAAATGAAACATACCTGAAACATATTATTCATTACATGCAAAAATCACAGTAAACAAAAATAAAATTTCAAAATAAAATTGTTGGACTTCAGAATTGAATTTCTTAAATAATCGTACCCTACTTTACCATAAGGCTATGGTGGTAAAAACCAAATGGCTTGTCAGGGAAATACAATGAAGGATTCTCTTTGAAAGAGTAATTGTAGTGTTTGCAGTGTTAAATATAACCATGTAGACAAACAAATGAGATGAAAGTATGGTAGTGTATGATAAGTGTATAGAGGTCCTCAAATACTTTTTTATAATTGTCGTTGAAGAACATTTGGTTTTTCAGTGGAGATACCAAATTAATTAGGAGACTAAGGAATAATTTTGAGCTTTCAGAATCTGAGATAATAAGAAAAATAGGAAAAATTGTTGCAATTTCACTGTTTTTGGGCTTTTTTATTGGATGATCATTTGTCTATGTGGAATACCTTGTTGTGAGAGATATTCACACAGAGAAGGTTTTCTACAGGTTTTGCGTGTTCAGCCACTTCATACTGTAAAGTATGGGAGAGCCAAATCCTCAGCAAACACTGGCGATTTTGTAGCCAGTTTCAAGAGTTTATATATCAAATTTAGCACATGCACACAGACACACATACATACATATACATATGGTATTATGTAATCAGTTGCGTCGTTTCTTGCCTCCGTCGAGGTGATAAGAAATGCCACAACGCATTTGGTATCGGGCTGTGACATCACCAAGATTGTCATCAGGTAATTGATCATGGCCCGTGCAATGTATCTTACCTGTACATACGTACAGGTACAAATATACAAACGCACAAGTGTGTATTTGTTTAATGTCATAGAGTCGAATAATTGCTAACCTTTGGGCAGCAACTGTTGTTGAGGGGTGTGAGTCCCTAATACCTCATACAAGTATTGTCCCCAGTGCAAAAACTGGGGGATTCAGTTTCAGTTTTCTTTAAGTATTTGTATGTCTCTCATTTTTTGATCAAAATCTTTTTTTAAGATATATTTTAGATTATTTAGAGTTCTTTCTTCCAGATTTAAGTTTTTGAATCTCATTAAGGGTATAGCTTGTTCATGTTGTAGTGTCATCAAAAGGTTTTTGAATTCTAATTTTTCAGTAATTTTTTCGCTTATATCTCTTACATCTTGAACTAGGTTATCCCATATTGTTAAAAATACTCTAATATTACCTTGAGGTCTATATAGAAATTATTGATATTTAGATCTTGCCATATTTGCCATAACTTTTGTTTTAACTCCATAAATACTATTCAATTTAACAAAGATTTTGTATACTGTTCTAAATTCTCTTATTTCTCTGACTATAGTATACAAAATATGTTTGAGAATAAAGGCTTTGGCATTGTCTTGTCTTTTACAGTAAACTTTATGTGTTTCAGAAGGGATGAAATCTAATTGGTAAAAGTTCAATTTATAATATTCCATTGCTTTTGGGTTTCCAAAAATATCATAGAATCCGGCACCTTGGACAAAGATACTATTAATCATTTCCAGTCTAAATAATTACTTCCAAAAAAAACATTAATTTTTTTTACTTTTTTTTCCATTTGGATGGATTGAGTGTTGTTTGAGGTTTAGTTTTGATTTATCAGATCCATCTTGTGAAAAAGAATTTGTAAAATATCTTTAAGATTAATGACTGATAATTTCAAAAAGGAATAAAAAAAAATTTAAATTTGAAAATAAAAAAATAAACAATTGAAAAAGAGAGAAAAAAATCCAAAAGTTAGTTTAATCAAGAAAAAAAAAGTTTAGTTGGTTCGAATATTCGAGAATAAATTTGTATTGTTTGATGTTTTCAAAAGACAGTTGGATATTTGAATCTTGATGACAAAGAAAATTTTTTAGAAAAAATCAAAGTATGATTTTCTTTATTCAGGCTTTTCAATTTAAAACAAGTTTGTACAGCATATTTTGGGAATAAAATTACGTTACTTTTGGTGGGTTTTAATGGTTTTGAATTATGAAAAGTGTCTTTTGAATTTCTTTAGAATTTTGGACAGTGAAAAGGCTAAATTTGAGTAGTAATTTGGGGAAATTTCTGTGAATTTGGTTGATATTTTACCATTCTTAGACATATTTAGACATGAAATTGTGATGGTGAATGATTCTAATGTAATAGTATCATTAAATGTTTGAAAATATGAAAAATTTGTTACATCAATTGAAATATCCTGAATTCATTCTTCCTCAAAGTAGTTAAAAAGCGTTTCAAAGTTATTTTAAGAAATAATCATGGAATGTAAAATGTTCATATTACAATCTGCAGAGAATCTCAACAGTTATGTGATAATCATTTTCAATTAATTCTAGATACCTGTGGACATATAAAGAGAAAGTGTTTAAAAATATATTACCAAAAAATTCTGGGATACCATTTGAAATGTCTGTCGCTAAATTATGTGCTGTTGTGCACTGTTTTCGTGGCATATTTGTAAGAATAAATTCGTCATCACCATTAAGAAGAATTTCCATATACTAAAGGTGTGAAGATTACCAAAGTTGAAATCATGTTAGCAAATAAGATCGCAGTATGAAGAAGTCCAACAAAGAATCGTCAAAGTCCAGTAATTAAAAAACGTCAAATTCGAATAAACCAAAATTTTGTGTTGGTATTTCTTTTTGATGTGTCCTCTTTCCAGTATTTATTGAGGTCAGAGTCCAGTGTTTGAAATTCTGTGTATTTTTCATCTTTGTTTTACAGGTCAAGTTAAAATTATTTTCAGCAACAAAGTTTTTCTTGATCAAAATTATTGTCAGATGAAGTTTTAGAGTTGTATAAAAAATGAATTGGGTAGTTTTTGATTGACTTAATCGGCTTTCCATAGGATAAAAGAAATATGTAGTGCCTATTTTTCCAAGTTATTTGAATATTTACATTTATTTTCAGGCCAACTTTGCTCCTGGTAAATACCATCAAGCGAATTTAATGGTGGAAAAAAATTTCAAAATTAACTGTTGGAAAATAAAAACTCAGAAAAATTCAAAAATCACGATCTCTGAACTGCGATCTGTTATCATGTGAGGAGGTTGGTGGATCATATTTCCATGCAAAGAATCATAAACAGTTATAACAAGATGAGTTTAATATGGGAAATAAGAATGGTAAGATATTACATAGAGTTGTGTGGGCTGAAAAGGTAGTCCCTACTTAGTTACAACATTGTATAAAGGTTTTAGAAAATATAAATTCACAAATGTATGTTCAGTGTTACCAAGTTTATAACGAGGTTATGAAAGTTACATGAACAGTGTCCAATAAAATAAACTGGGTATGATAAAAATCCGCTCATGATACAAGACAAAAATGATTTGGGTAAGTACCAAATTATTTAAAAATTACTTTTTTTTAAATGTGTTTAACGTAATCAGCTAAGTGCTGAATCAATAGCTCTGTTTGATAGGATTACATTAACTTATACCAACCTACACCTGTAGGGATATTCCACAAATATTCAAGTAAAACTTAGCACAAAGTCATAAAACATTCCTACATTTGTGGAATCATCCTGGTGTAGGTTGGTGTAGTCCTATCAAACAAAGCTAATATGGATCATACTTCCTCACCATTGAAAAATAATCTTAAAAAGATTTGAACTAAAGTATTACAAAATGGTCTCAGCATCAGTAAGGCTCTTTATTAGCAGGTATGAGCATGAGGGTGATATGAAATGAACCACCATTTTTTGCTATATATATATATATATATAGTAATAATAAACAATGTAAAATTCCTGAAAAAACAAGTAATATAAGATGTTGGCTCATTTCTTATCATCCTCATGCACACACTTGCTAATAAAGAAACTTAGTATTAGTAAATTGGTGCTGAGGTTTTTCACAAAGGAGTTAAAAAGTTAAACAGATACACAGGAGTAAATTAATACTGGTAAATATATTTCTGAAAACCTGTCCTTTATTGTTAAAAAGTAATTGTGTCATCCAATAATCTAACGTATTTTTCTTCTCTTTGTAAATTTCACATGGTGTATCTAACTATTTTTCAAGGATAATACAGCTAAGGGCAGCAAGTAAATGTACGTAATTGCTTTCCCTCAGTAAATACAAATGATTTCGTGCATTAGTAATTTGTGTGTTAAATTGTTAATTAAAAATCATTTTCTTGATATGACTCTGAGACAAAGGGTAAATATACATAAATTTGTCCTTGTATTGGTGGTGTTAATTCTTGCCACACTCCGATGAAATACATAGATGAACCCTACTGAGCTGTGATTGGTTGTTAAACCAATGGTTGAAAAGAAAGTACCTAGTTAGTTGATGATACGCAGTTATAACTATGCAACTGATGCATTGATGTTGGTTGGTTCAGATAGGGATTCAGTGATGGTAATGACTTGAGGTTTATTTTGTTAATCCACTTCTTACTGTGGTTGTATTTCCTACAGTTATTGTTCATATAATCGTTAGTCCTCCTCTTCAGAATCAACAATTGCAATTTTTGCAACTGAGTGCATCGGACTAGTGTGAGCTACTTTTACAACATTTTAAGCTGGTCTTAGCATATGCTACTATATAAAGTTCCATTCTTTAGTAGTAGCATTTTGTTTTATTTGGAGAATATATGTGGGGGTTGAAATTGCGAATTTTTCAGCATTAGAGATGTGGTTGACAGGTTTGATTTATGACATGGTTCTGTTTCTGGTTGTCTGCTGTTTTGTACTTCTTGGTCTATTTGTCTATCAATAGAAGTATTAGATACTGTTGCAGTTGAATCAACACTGGTATTATTTGAGGTAGTTTTCTGGTCCACTGAATCAGCTTGGTCTTATAGGTCCTGTTGTTCACTGCTGAGAATATCAGGTGCTGCTTCTGAAGTTGCTATTGTTTACATCGGTAGAAAAAGTAACTTCTGAATCAGATTCTACAAGCATATCGAGTGTGGCTGAGGTTGCTGAGTCAGTTGCGATGTTATATTTTCTATTGTCCTTTAAAATAAAATGGCACCACAACAGATTTTCTGCTGAGGATAAGAAAAAAAAATTCAAGATACTGCTTTTTTTGATCGACGTAAGGCAGATGGAGGGTAATACTTACAATCATTTGCATGTTGAACAAGGGTATGGTCGTCATAAATGAAAGGTTTACCTGATCAAGTATCTGTTACAATATTATAAGTCATTTCAACTTTACTTGGAGCACCATCTTATTCTAATTTTCAAATTAAAATTTAATGTTACTAACGAACCATTTGATTTTGAATGATGAATGAATAATTGATAAAAAATAATGTTTGGAGTAATGGTTAACCATTACTTGCGGTGAAAAATTAACTGAGTTGTCACCCACAACCAAAGAACAACCATCATCACACTAAATCGGTCAGAAATGGGAGTGGCCAAATGGACAACGGTTTTTTATTTTTGTCATGTGATATGTCAATCAGGGTTGCTCAACCGATAACTTGGATTGAATTTCTGAATACCTTCTACTAGTAAAAGCTATGTTTTATTTGCCAAAAATAATGGCACTGAGGTGACACCGAGGGAAGATATTCCGCTACTTTCGAGTCAATTCCGCTCTTCAATTGATGCATTTATCTTGCAAGAGCTGAATAGCATCTCTTGGTATCTACCTAGTGTCGACCCATGGTGGCAAATAAAACGAACACAAGTGTCTTAGCTTAAGCTTTACTAGGCTAAAAAAAATTAAACATTAAGGAAGAATAGTATATCTTGCAACTGCGTGTAGTTAGTGTAGCGTTTAATTTATAATTCAATTTTTATTATTAATTTATTGTTAATCTTTTTAAATTTGCAAAAAGAAATTTATTTTTGTTGACGATCTTAAATTAATGATGAATATTGGCTTACAAGCATTCAACCCGTTTCACTGTGGTTCATGAATAGTGTATAGTGAAGTTCGCTTTTAACGTGTTGTTAGCTGTATCATAACTAAAGTCAAGTATTATCATGCATTTTGTTCAATTTTAGTTTCAAATTTTCTTTCTGAAAGGTTGCTAATGTTTATATCATTGAATGTAAATCTCTCTAAATTGATATTCTATATGCATTTGTGAATTTTGTAGATAAACTCCAACATGACGGAGCCTATGCAAGAAAATATGAGTCCCTCTGTAAACGGTGACACAGTGGTTGAAGTCTCAGTTAATGACCACGAAAATAACTCGGAATCAAACGTGTTACTCAAAGATAAAACTAAAAATGAAAGTAAGAGTACGGAAGTTCGACTCGATTCTGATAGCAGCATCTCATTTCCAAATAATCTCTGTTCTCAAGAAACACAAACCACAGCGACCTTTGATCAGTCGAATAATAATACATGTGATGGACATAACGAAGCGCAGGCGATAACTGAGTCCTGTTTTGTCAATCCCAATACTAATGGTATTGATAAGAAGTGTGTGGGAAATACGTACGTGGTGTCAACTGACAGTGATGACGAACGAAATGCCCAATGCATCACCATGTATCGAAGTGAAGTAATTGATGTTAGTGATAATTCCGATTCAAGTGATAGTGAAACTAGTTCTACAGTATCGGATGACAATGACGACAGCGATAATGTGTCAGTCCATATATTTTATCTCGTGATGAAGAACCCGGTACCCCAAAATTCTCACTTTATTCTGTTACAGATCCAGTAGTGATAAAAGTGAAACTGAAGAGAAGAAAACTGGCAAAGTTACGAAAACTAAAGGCGAACTCTGTCTTCACGATTTGCCACCTATCGAAGACTTGAAAATCAGTGTTGAAGAGAATAAATGCAAGCCAATAGGATCCGTGCTGAATATTGTGGATGAAATGGGTTTGTGACAATTGTAATACATTTATTTCTGCCTTTTTAATTTTTGTTGGGAAAGTATATCGTAGAATAATACTTTTTTGTAGTTGTCATTCAATCTTTCCCTAATACACCCCCTCTTGATATTGATACGGTGCTATTTTTGGACCGTGGTCAACGTGCTCTTGGAAAAATTTTCGACGTATTTGGACCAGTGCACGAACCATTTTACAGCATTCGGTTCAACTCTCGTGAACATATTAAAGAGAAAGATGTGAAGCGAGAACAAGTCGTTTATTGTGCGCCGCAGACAGAATATACATCGTACATTCCTGTCTCACAGCTTCTGAAGTATTTAAAATTTTAGCAATTTTTCGATCTACATCCGCGTGGCTTGCATTGAATTTTGTCGTTCTATGAACATAATTTTTTTTACAGGGAGAAAGGAAGCGATGCATCCTGGACTCATAACAACGAACCTCCAGTTGCTTGTTTAGATTTTTCTGATGATGAAGAAGAAGCTAGACACAAACGGCCAAAAGTGGTTTGTACTTTGCAATATTGATTTTTTTTAACCAAAATTAGCCTTCTGAAATTGAGGAAAAGGTGCAAGTTGATAAAATATTCCTCGACTCTTTTAACTTATTTTTCAGTTTGATACCACGTTGCTCTATTTTCAGTAGTAATTGTTCAAAAAAAGGATTATTTTTCAAAATTCAAAACAAATCTTTATGCACTACTTCGTCTCAGATAATTTTTGTAACGTCTAGGTTGAATTCAATACTAGTTTTAAAGGTTAAGGGCTACCTTGTGCGTTTCCTTCAATAGTGCACAGCAGGAAAGTATTTTTTTTTAATTTAACTTAATATCAGTGTATTATAGCTATGTAAAAGATATTCAAGTACGTTGATAAAACGAAAGTATTTTTTGAAAATAAATGAAATTTTTAATGTACAAAGTTTTTTGGTGATGGGAAATCGGTATCTCATATTACTTCTCTATTGAATCTTATTTTGACACGGCTAAAGTAAAGGATCATTTTTTAAAACTGTCGTCAATTTCGTTATGTGTTTTTATGACATTTATTTAGTTTCTGATTTCGGTTTCTTCATTAATTCTCATTTTGCACACCAGGGGCGCGTTTGGAATAAAAACTTGCGGTTAAGTTTTATCTTCTCGAGAATTTCTTGGTTGCATTTGGGTTGTTAGATTTTTCTTATTTTATTCTGAACGGTTTAGGATAACTTATGTGACAACTGTGATTTGATTGGTTCATCTCCAATCAACTTGCTTGAATATGTAAACAACACTTTGGCTAACAACTAACCATCTTGAGAGTAGGTTGCAAAAATTGTACACGGGTGAAATAAGTGTGTTCATTCTAAACGAGGCGATTGCCTTATTCGGTTAAACAACCATCTTATTCTAAAAGTTTGGGTGCCCTCTATCTACTTAGGTCGTTATTCGGGCGTTTATTCTGAACGCGCTTCTGTGGTTGCCCAAAAAGTGGGCATTTTATTCAATTCAAATTCCAGTATTTATGTATATTAGTTTTTTTATTTGATTCTCTTTCATATCTCAGAGGTACTATAATGTGTTATTTTCGATCAAGTCGATGCACCCATTTTTCCTGGAATCAGTAAATTTTCTATTTAAATTTTAAAATTTCTTAAAAATGGAATATGCTTTGTCATACCTAGATATGTCATGCGTGAAAAAATTTAATTAGTTGATCTTTGCAGTGAGCGTTCAGGTTTTATTGGTTTAGAATTAATTTATTAATTTTGGATTTTTCAGAACACTGGCAGCAAACGAGACGCTCCATCAGATAACGATCTTTTTGTGAAGCAAATGAATCAAAAAAATCTCGAACTTACCGCTAAACGTCGGAAGGAAGACGAGGCGAGACAGAAACGGAGCACTGTGTTGCGCAAAGTGGGCTGCCAGCCCGGCGAGAGCCTGATGAATGCGGCTGCCCATTCATTTACCCCTTTCGCCAAAAGTCGTACCTTTACTAATAGCAACAGCAGCAGCAATGGCGGTGACCAATTATGTCCGACAAGCTACTTTCATCATCCAGCTGGTTCTGCTGTTGTTGGTAACACTCATTCTGCATCTTCATCGTCTCCGTCCTCATCATCGTCGAGCGCTCCTCGTGCTATTAACTATTTACGGAATGTTGCTGCGGCCTCTTATTCACCACCACCGCCACCACCCATTAATTATGCATTCCCAACGCCGCAGCATTTCATGTGTTCGTCAACTCGTCAGTTACCAAACCAGCCGCAATCTCCATCAGCCGCTGCGGCAGCGGCTGCGGCGGCAGCTGCGGCTGCGGCTGCCACCCAAAATTATTTGGCTATGTACCATCACCATCAGCGGCCACCGCCCAATGTACCGCCTACAACCGCACCACCAATGGTTCCGTCGCCGTTTACAAATTTCACTGCTGCCAGTATTCCGCCGATACCCACTTTCGTAACCCAGGCGCAGCCAGCACACCCGTCGCAGCCCTCCATGCATCCGAGCCTACCGCCGTCGTTCAACGCGTCCGTGCCGCCGCCACCTCCGCCCTTTGCCACCTTTAACCCTCTACCAACTCCTCCGTTACCGTCGTCATTACCACAGCCGAATTTCTTCGCTGCCCGAACGGACGCTGCCGGCGGCACTTCTGTTCGGCATCCGGGCACCACCTTCATACCGTTGAACATGCGGCCAGGTATGCCACCCACTTTTCACCCGCAATTCGTCTTACCACCTCCACCACCGCCTCCACCTACGGCTACGTTACCGCATCAAACACAGCAGCAGCCTCAGCAACAGCAACAACACCAGCGAGACGTTTCCATAGGCTCACGTGCACCCGACCGTAGAACTCAGCAACAGTCTTCGCACCAAACGACTAACACTTTTTATCCTAGTTCTCCTTCTATTTCCTAAAAGAACGTGTACATCTAAATTTTTCTTTTCTAATTCTTTCTCCTCTATTTCCCTCTCTATATCTCTTTTCACTTTTTTGTAGTACTCTGTTCGGTAGTCTTCTAGGGTTTGTATCTTTGGTGTTCACATTTTTTTTCTTTTTGTTTTCTCTTTATTTTATTATTATTCATAAACTATTCTATTATATATTTACAATTGTATGTGTGGAAAGTTGTGTAACCTTGTTGACGATGAATGTTAATATTCCCTATGGATTCAATTTCAGCATCATATGTTTTTTTTTTTTTTTTTTGCGCTGAAATCACAAATTTAAAGTTCAAATATTTCTTACGTAACGGAAATCCATAAAATTAACGTGTTTTACTCAAGTATTTACAACCATGATGACAAGAGATTTATTTAGATGTTTTCAGTTTCTGCAATTTGTGTGAAGAATAAAAAATTGAAAAATAGAATAAAATGAAAAGTGGTGCTTCGGCCTTTTCGTTCTCCTCGTTAAAGATATTTAAAAAGGCCCATTCCTTGTTTGGAAAGTATTTTGGTCAATCTGTTTGTGAAAGCTAACAGTTCGTTGAATGAAGATCGCGGCCGAACTAAAATGTAACAATTTTGATTGTCATTGAATTTTTTTAATCGGGGAACGAAGAGGGAGAAGGTGCGTTCAGGGAAAAAGAAGAGTGGTTCCAGGCTCTGTTCCTTTTTATATTCGATCTGAATCGTAATTTCCATTTTAAATTTTGTTGATTTTTCAAATGGAGACTTCTAATTATAAAGTTTATATTGTGTTTTTGTTTTTTGGTAAAATCAATCTTTCTTCAACGTTTGTTCATTTAAACTTAAACTACTGAATTCTTTCGTTGAAAAACTGTTAAATGTTGTAGTCATTTCTTCAAAGAATTTTGCACTTATTTCTTTCTCTTTTGTTATAATGGTAACATTTTCGCGAATCCAATAATCTTAATATCCTATTTCTATCCGTTTTTGATAAATAGTCGATTATTGTTTCCAATTTCTGAATATACTTATGTTGAATTAATTGTATATTGCATTCTAACGCTGAAGAAAACGAACTGAGCGCCCCAAAAAAAACCGTATCAACTGATTCGACCAGATCGAATATTTCGATTTATTATTTTCTGGCTATTCAAAAATAATTCTTGGTTTTTTGAGGTGTACGTGAAAATTTTTTCTCTTGGTTATTAATTGAATGAGGTATTTTCATCTTCTCTACCATCGTTACCTTGTAACGTTTACGAAAGTTGAGTATAATTTTGCTGAGACTCGTGATAAAAAATTGTAGAACATGTATTCCTAATTTCGACAATGAACACAAATTAAACTCATTTAATATATTTCCCTGTGGCGTTTTTGAGTGATAATAATTTAGGTGGAAAATTTATGAAACTTTTTGGATAGAAGTTCGCGGGTAACCCTTATTTCCGTCATTGAATTTTAGTTTTATTTATTATAACTTTTTGTCCGAATTATTTTCGGCGAGTTTAATTCTTATAATATGAGGAATCCTTTCACAATTCATATTTTCTTCTTTTATTTTACTGTATGATCAAACGGATCATTGTAACACTTTTTTTTTCTCTTGCTGATTGAGCTCATTGTATTATCATTGCATTTTGAGAATTATTTTGTTTTATAGTTCATATTTGTATTATACTTTAGCGTTGTGTGTTTGACATCCACCGAATGAAACATTTCTGATCAGTCGTCATTTTTTTCTATCTTATGTTTGCCGCCAGTCAAAAATAAAATTTGTTTTATTTATTTTGACTTTTATTGCATAATACATCCTGGAACAATTAGACGGCTTGATATATCGTAATATACATTGTAGATTTATTCCCAAAAAAGTGTGCTTTTGTTATTTTCTATTTAAAAATCTTTCTACATCCCTTCGTTTGCCTACAGGAGACTTCATTTCACAACTTTTTCGCTGCGTTTGAACTAATGCCTTTCAACTCCAACGAAATCCGTATATTAGGCTAGCTCATGTTAACGTTCATCATTCAGAATCCATCCTCAACTTTTTGACAGAGATATCTTCGTCAATATTCATTTTACCTCGATTATTTTAACCTATTTTAGATAGTAAAATTTTTTTTGGGGTAATTCTTCAAACAAAATTCTAATTGACTAAATTATAATATTTTTGAGTTATCCTAATTATTTTTAGCTATGATTTTACCTAGTTTTAAAATCATATATTTTTGAATTTCTGATTATTTTAGTTATTTGTGAATAGTTTATGTCGCTGATATAAATATCCAGCTCTATGTTAGAGCTTACGACTTGACCCCACTTCATAGTAGTTCTATTGTAACCCTGACACCCCGCCCCCCGAAAAAAATACACATTGAAGTAACATTTATGTTTCTTATAAACGGCTTTTTCATTTATCTAGTTGCGTTCGTTAAAACTAGTACATGCAATGAAAATTTTCATCGATTTTTCGGTTACTCAGAAACTACAAAATCTTTGCGAAGTTGAAAAATATTTTTAAATATAGGATTATTCGAAAGCATGGGAATGACGCTAAATTTTGGTTACGATGAATACTTATATAAAAAACAGCAATTTAAATACGTGAGTGAAAAAACATGTTAAATCTGTAACTTTTTTATTATTCTGTTAAATATTATTCTGTTAAACTGCCGTTATATAATATGTAGCTACATAAAATGCAATCAAATGATAAACTCGTATTACCTCACATATTTTTTTATAACATTTAATCTCAACACCTACATCTGCATAGCCTAATACATTTGTAGAAAAATGTGGAAAATTGGAGAATATAAGAATTATTTCAAGTTTCTATCTTGCGCATTCAATGTCCATGTCGAATTAGGTATACATTGTTTAAAAATTGTGTGAATAAATTAGACATTAGTTTTTTTATGGTTAACAGACTTTGGCATACATCTTAGGAAACGTTCAGTAATAATTAAAATTAATGTTTCTTACAAAGCTATCCAGTTTACCAGCGTTAGTAACCTAAAAATAAAATCGCCGAAACAAAACAAAATGTAATTGATAAATGTTTCCATGGTAACAATTTCTTTTTGAACTTGGAAAACGAATGAAATCCAAAATTTTCCAATATTCCAGTCAGCCTCGAAAAAATCATCCGCCGTAATGACATTCCTTCCAGTACACATTGCGGAAAAGGATTATACTCGATACCCATTTACTGTGTGAAGAAATTTCTTGCAGAGCCGAAGTATAGCTGTGCTCCAATTCACTCGGTTTGATTAAGGTTTGTCGGGATAGTGAATTCCGTACAGGACTGCTGCTGCAGTAGCTTTTCTCATAATCACAAGAAAATGGTGAACAAGCTCCTGCAAGAAAATTTTCGCTGATGCCCGTTGTTTGTTCTGCATGAATATGATGAGTTAGGGGTTTGTGTTCCAAATAATATGCTCCAAACGTCTTCGTAAGTCGTTCGACGTAGCTACAGTAACATTCATTCAGCCCACGTTTGGTAAAACTTTCGTTAGTTAAGTTTTTCTCCGGAGAAGTAAAAACCATTATTTCAAATATTCGGCTAGAACGCAAAAACTTAATTTACATATAAATGAGAAAGAAAATTTGATAAAAAGGGGGAGAGCACCGCAGTCGGTAGGACTCGAACCTACGCTCCCAGAGGGAATCTGATTTCTAGTCAGACGCCTTAACCACTCGGCCACGACTGCTGTGCTTTAACCACGTATTTTTGAAATTGAAACTTTCATAAATCAGGGCCTATTCACTTTATGATTTTATGATTTTAAACGATGCATCACTCCTTTCTTGGAGACTCGAGGCTTTGAGAAATCGAGAATAATCTCTATCAGTATATATACTTATTCATCTATGATCTCAATTCTCAAATGTGCCTAACACTTAATTTAATTAATAATATTACAATTTCGTCGCCAAACAAAAAACACTTCGAAGAAAATCACTCATTGACTACTGTGTACCAAATATGGAGTGGATCGGTGGGGGGCCGAATTATGGAATAGTACCCTAATTTACTATATACAGTCTACACAATAATAAAAAAAATTACGTAAACTCACCCATCCAAGTTCGAGGTTGCACTAAACCACTAAACAGTACCAAAGCAAAGTACCAATCCTGAATAGAAGTCAGTAACTTTACTCTTTAATATTCATAAATATGAATAACACAATTGTTAATATGTCATGCAGTCATCAATCTTAAAATATAAATTATTTTTTCTGATAATTTTGAAATTAGAATTACACCGTTGCTTAACCGCGATCGGTAAATAATTTTTGCTTTCGCTTTGACTGTTAGGTCGGTACGGAGGGTGGAGCGTGAGCGTAGTGATAAAAATGATAGTTTAAATTGCATTATAATTTAATATATTTGTTAGCTTCAATTCCATGATACATGAATTATGATTATCTCATTCAAAATTTGCGATTGTCCATCCTTGCATATTCATTGGTTTTGGTGCGAGCTTGGTGAATCAATTGCCCAACATAGAATATAGAATTTGTAATTATTATCTTCGGATTTGTTTTCGTCCGTAAATAATTACTAGAGAAATTTTCTCTTTAAGGCGATGGAGTCAGACCCGTTATTGTTCACTTATTAGCTTGAAATCTTGTATGAATGTTATCTGTTGTTTAGGAATTTTATTTGGAATCATGCAAGGTAAAAATACTTTTTAAATTCGTGTAGGTATTAGTATTGTTTAATGTCATTAGTGAAAACTTATTTTCCTTCGCAGACATTGATGATTTTGATCCTTTGGACGATATTTTATTATCAGATGATGAACCTCCTAAACTGAAGATAAATACCAAACCTACCGTCACTTTTCAGTAAGTAGGTGTATTATTGTATTGCTTTACAAATAAGTAGGATTATTCTGTGCAAAAATTTTAGTTATTGCCCAGCCAATCTGCGTTTTTCGAATTCGGAAATTTTTTCAAGATTAGATGAGCTTGTTTCTTGACTGCACATTTAGCTGTATCCCTTTCGAAACTTTCCTAGAATAAAGACATGGTATTATGATGAGGTCTCTTAAAGGTATTCGTGCAAAAATATTATTTATTTTTTCCCAAAAAGAAATATTACTATGAAGTCGCTGTGAATTTGTTATATCATAACAACAAGAAAAGTCCACTCTTTGAAAATCTAAAGTTGCTAATATTAAAATTTGTTATTGGTATTTCAGGAAAAGGAAATCTTTAATTTTATTATATACGTTACTAATTTATTCTTAGGCAAGCCGAAGACATTGACGTTGATGATGAGTCGCGAAAGAAAAAGAAAAAAAAAATGCTCGCAGAGTTATTTGGTTCAAATCAAGAAACTTCTCATGAGGTGAAACCGCCATCTATGGCAGTGTCGATTACACCAAGTAAATCCGACTGGCTGGACTTGAAAAATGATTCTTCGGATAAAATCGTATCGTCTGATCTTAGTTTATCAACTAAGAATCATGATTTTGAAGATGAACCTCGTGCAGATTCTAATATACATCCTTCATCAATCTTTGAAACAACATCTACTCGAACAGATCGCGATGTGAACGAAAAAACAGTTCATTTTGTCGAAAATAATGGTACTTTCAGTCGACGGAAAAGTGAAAATAGTCCTGCTCCGGAGACGCGAAAGAATAAACCGCGTTTCAAATCTTTGGACTTGAATTTGGATTTAGATTTTGATTCCATTCCGAAAAAACAATCTCTTACCAAGTCTGCCGACATTGTTATAAGGCCTGCCTCAACCGACGATGGTGCGTTTGCTGCGTAATTTGCTTCATGGATTATGATTTTCACTTTTTAACTTTCATCTCATTATTATTAGTTTTAGGAGAATCCCTTTATACACCATCTCTTGGACTGAACCGACGATTGGGCAGTTCAAAAACAAGATCTTCGTATTTAGAGAGCAGACCATCGTCGTCTGTGTGAGTACATATTCCTTTTTTTTTTCTCCGTTTTAATTTATGTTAAACAACTGAAACTACTATGTACGGCAACAAAAATTCTTATTGCTGTTTATGTTCATTAATGTTATAATTTTTGTCATTTCGTATGTCACTAAATTCATATGCAAGTAGCGTAGATCCAGAAATTCATCAAAAATTTAGCTTGGATCTAAATAGAGGTAAAATTCATTACGCTTTTTCTTGCGACTTTCATGCGTTATAGTTTGGTTACGAAAGTGCAAAAGTTAGTCGTTTTGATTCACAAAAAAGAATCACGAAATTATTTTTATTACGTGTTGTATCCATGCACAGTAGATTTTTGTGCTCTGTCCTAGCATTTTGCAAATGTTCATTAAAATTAAAACTCGCTTTTGAGTGTAAACTCATCATTAATTTGTTCAACTCTCCACTTTTAATGAAGTTATATTTGTGGTGCAACAGTGTCAAGATTGGATTTATGTGACTCACAATATCATCATTCTGTGTTCTCCTTTTCTCACGTGTTTCGTATTTCTTTCATTGTAGACACATTACCTTCATGGTTAGAACCAAAATCAGAAGTCAAACCGACAACATGCGTGTCGAAATCTCGAGAAATTAGTTTTCCTCCGGATCAGTTAGTATCAGGTATTGGACTTGTTGCTTACGTGTAGTAAACTAACTAAAAATTGAAAATTCTTTGGTTTAATTCATTAACAAACTAAAGATATTTTTAGAGTAATTTCTTCAGAATTATTGACATAATGACATATTGTTCGGCCCACAGAGTAGGTATTACATATTATAGAGGACGCATGTGGCACCACTTTTAAGATATTCCATTCCTATGGAATCACACAATTTTCAATCTAATTTTCATCTACAAAATTCGTGTTTTTTGTGATTTCTGAATTATTAATATATTTATTGAGTCACTTAATTCAATTATTTAAAAAAAAAAAAAGATTATTGTCAATGGGCCCAATCGGGGCAAGCAAATTTGAATTCGTACCGTAGTAGGGAGGACAATAGCTTCAAAAGTGGTGCCGTTTCTCGTAGTAGCGTTTAGATGTGGGAATGTGTCCTCTATTACATTTAAAACTCAGTGGTTCGTCCCCGGTTTTGTCATTTTTGTTGAAAATCAATGAAATTACGAAATTCATATTATTATCAAGCTCAGAATAACGATGATCACGTTTATTGAAATTGATTCGGATTCTGTCCGTTTCCTTTTAGTGCATTTTCCAAGGAAAATACAACCATTGCATTCAATGTAGTGGCGGGACCTGTGGAAAAGCGCCGATCATGAGTTGTAGATCACGAATATATATAGGTCACTTAAATTCTTCTGTACACATTATATCCATATATTTTTTTTTCTCATTTTTTGCTCATTTTGGAACTTCTTGGTAGTCTGTGGAGCCTCCGCTGTTCGACCTATGGCAATGAAACTTGGGGTAGTGTTAGAAGCTTTCATGGGCTACACATTCGTGTTAACATTTTTAAAATTCATCTGTTAGTTTCGGAGGAAGAGGTTCTCAGAATGTTACAAATCCACCATGTTGTCATTACGATAACTCTCGTAAATTTGTAGATTTTAGCTTGAAATTTTTATCGCAGTTGGAAACTATTAGGGAATGGTTTGATATTGAATTTGAGCGAAATCGGTCCCCTGGTTTTTGAATGGCAGCCATTACAAAATTTGACACTTGGAAAATACACACTTACCACAGTTGATGCGCGGCAGAGATATTTTGAATTAAAGCGTTCACTATGGTAATTTTTCCTAATCATTCTTGTATTTTTACCAGAAAAAAAAGATTTGGAGGACTATGATAAACCGGTGGAAAGTAAAATTGTGAATCATGTTAATGAAAGTGAATCTTCGAATTTCGTCTCGGTCGTTTCTGAATTAGTAAAAAAACAAGAAGACTTCAAGCAAATGGCGAAAAGTCAAGTGAAGCATTTGTCTATTCAAGAACAGGAAATTCGAAACTCTGCGTTGGAACTAATGAAACAACAACGTGATAGCGTCAAAGCTCTTATGCAGGTTGTATTTGTGAATTCAATTTCGTATATCAAATTTTTGCGATATAATAGCAGCGAACCTACTATAGACAGCGAAACTTGTGACTGTGAGTTTAGTAAATTCAGTAAAATAAGGACTACATGTGAATTATTTAGTTTTTTTTATTTGCAAGTAGCCATTTTCCCTAGCATCTGATGACTATTTTGATCTTAAAATTGAAAAGGGAGGAGGGTGTTCAGGATGCGATAGTCAATATGGTCTCCCGATATGAATTTCACTATCACATGGGATAGTAGTGGCATTAGTTGAGCCAAACCAAACAGTATGAGAGCGGCTGGTCTTAATCCTTCCACTTTACGATTGTTAGGCCGAGCTCGGTACTACTATGTCACGCAAACTCTTGTAAAACTTTGGAATATTAAAAATTTCCGAGCTGGCTATGGTAATATTTTTTTGAAGAATGCAATGGCAAGAGAACCGTTGCTTGTAGAAAGCTTAAATTTTGGTGAAACGTTAACATATGTTTACTAAAAATTCTGTTAAAATTTCACTGAAATCGTATCATTGATTTTTCAGATTTACCTGAAATCTGAAAGGATTATGTAAAATAAACTGTGGATACAAAATGACGTATAGCCATACTTGTATGTACAGAGCTCTAGTGTGGAGGGTCTGTGATGGTGAAGGGGTGCCTGTGCCATGTGTATGCTTTATTGTCTGGGAAAATACAAGACCAATACGCGGCAATACTACGAGCTGTTGTAGATTCAGTCGAATAGTATAGGGTGCCGAATTGCGTTCCAACAAAAATCATGGAAGACTTTGAAAAAGCCATCATTAATGTAGCTGGGTTCGTGGAAGTGTCTGTCAGCTGCTGTTTTTTCCATCTGGGTTAATCAGTTTACAAGCGACCTCAAGCAGAAGGCTTGCAACGTTCTGACAACCGGAGTATTAAAATATCACACACATGCTACTTGCGCTGGCTAATATATCCCTGTTGCTGAGGTGCAACGTACATTAGAGCTATTATAAGATAAATGTGCCGACAACTTGCTAATAATCATTGATTATGTTGATTAATACTATGTCGCAGGCATATCAAGAAGACAGTGAAGAGCTGTCCCTCCACAATACATTTTCTCTCTGTGGAATCAACATGAAGTAACCTTGCTCAACAGCTACAAGACTGATAATGCCAGCCTTGTTGGCATAGTTGCGTTTGTTTGGTTATTGACAAGTACCAACCAGATCTCTCTTCATGCCTAATTGAGCTGTAAAAAGAACAGGCTGACACCTAGGTAATTCTGGCTGAGCTTAGTCACTTGCAACTAATTTGTATAATAGTGAAGGGGTGAGCTTGAAGGAAAGTGGATGGTCAGCAAAATTCGTTCGGTACAGTGACATCATGGACGAGCTTTGGTTTTTTTTTTTTGTAATTGTAAGTATGATGAAAAATTCTCCAATATACGAAAATATCAGTGGACTAAAAAAAAAAAAATTAAACAAATTTTATCAGACTCCAGATTAGAATCTACGGTTCGGGCATGCTAAGCTCCTATTTAACCATTGAGTCACGGCAGTAATTATTGAAAGAGGTTTGTCATAGATAAACGATCACTTTTTGTTTATGTTTATTCAAGTTTTTAGGCTTACCCTTTCAAAATTATACGATTTAGTCATAAGTGAGCTTAGTCTCGAATGGAAGTCAAGGCCTGTTCTAAATGAAAGTGGTTCGAGCTGCAAAAACATATTATTTCATGATATGACAGTATCATAATATGATGAGTACAAAAATGATCAGCTGGGCATAGAATTTCTGAATACAATATCATACAATATCAGCTTATACATTGCCGTAGGCAGGATTTTATTTAAGGGGGGGGCTCATATAAATATTCCTTAGAACCCCCCCTTAAAAAAAAGAGTGGATTGTTCTTTTAAAAAAAAATTTTTTTTTTTGAAATTTGATTTTGGTCATATTTTATTTCATATAGATTAAACTACTGTCGTCAATAAATTTTTTACATTTTCACCTGAAACTGATTAGTTTGTTTATTCCTAGAAAAGATGTTCGTACTACTCATGACCAAAGCTGTTTTTTATCTTAAAATAAAAGACTAATTGGAAAAAAAAATCAACAACTTAAAAAATAATATATTGAAAATCATATTTATACATTACACGCTTGTTTGATACATTAATGTTAGCTTAAAATTAATTCAAAATTTTTTGGCTATATAAATTGTAAATGGAGATATTAACTTTTCATTTACCCACGGATACCCATCGTCATCCTTACCGATCGGATGGTGGGTCTGCACCAGACACAATCCAGATTTTTTCATCACGTCTTTGTAGTCATCATCGGTCCAAAAGTAATCATACAAACCTAAATTAATTTCTTTAAACGACATTTTGACGATGCAACCGCTTCTTAAGTTTTTGTTCCCCTCAAATTGCGTATTTGCGCTTAGCCAATCTTTATTGTAAAAATCTTCGTTGCATACGACGGTTATAAACGTACCAGATGGTTTTAATACTCGAGCCACTTCCGAAAGAGTTTTCACCAATTCACATTTCGTGCTGATCTCCATGAGTACTCAGCTGGCAAACACAAAATCATATTGCTCGTCGTCGGCTGGAATTCGGCCATTTTTTATAACTTGGAAATTACCCGTGGGCATCGCGAGCCGCGCTTGATTTACCATTTTTTCGTTAATGTCAACTCCGTCTACGCACAAATTGAGTGATTTCAGAAATGCTGACGACTTTCCAGCTCCGCATCCGTAATCAAGGGTGGCAACACCGTTCGCATGTTTATAGATGAGATGAGGCAAATCTCGGAATGCTAGAAATTCCGTTCCTGTGATTTTCAATTCCGAGTAACGCTTCGCGTAGAATGCTCAATCGCTTCGATTCACCGTTAACATAATTTTGAAAATAATTAGCGTAGAAACAGGGACCTAACTCATTTAACTAGTTTAATCGTTATGAATTACCGGTGCCATTCTGTTTTTATGTTACTCGGGTTTTTTTCATCCACGTCTTTGCTTTATCGATTTATCGTCATTAAAGTCATAAGTTCATTTTTATCTATGCAATTGATTACGTTTTGGCATTATGAAATATTTGTTTACTTAAAAATCGGTGTATTATGCGATCAAGAGCACATTTCTACGCGTAAATGAAAAATTACTTTTGTTTATTTCTTTTACTTTTTTAATTTTCGCCGTAATTTTGATCCTTTATCATTTATCATTATTCGATACTGCTCTCGTATTGTTTCTCAATTGTGTAAATACGAATAAAAGGGGTATTTTAATGAATATTTTTGTTGTTTGTTGCAGATTCTTTCCGTCGATGACGTATTACATGGGTCCAGTGAAGAATCGTCGACATTTTTTCGTGCGAATTTGGAAAATGCTGTTACGCAATTACAGGTAAACAATATGTATATGTTTTTGTTTAGTGGAGATTGTATAGGTTTAAATATTAATTTTAAAAAGATAGGTACTCGAAATGGAAAAAATATTTGTTTGCTTCTTCACCCATTCACTTTAATATTAAAACCTCTGGTAGGGTTTATGTGTTTTGTTCAGGTCTCGTATATTATCTTTTGTATTCTTGAAAATGAAATTAATTATCGTTTTCTTCATCATCAGCAATGTTGAGAAATTTGTTTTTTATTCGTTCAACATATGAATAATGAAATTTGTTTTTCTGAAAAGAAGGTTAAAAAAAAAAAAAAAAACAAATGTACACGAAAATTTCAAAATATGATTAGTCAAGTAATCTAGTTGAAAGTCCAACAAAAATTAATTTATAATTTAAAATATATTTCCGTGAATCGTAATAAACGGGCAAGTTCAAAATCATTGAATAAACTGCTTTTCAAAAATGGTTTCTTATCCATTTAAGTTTTCAAACTATTTTCTTTTAAATATTTATGTTTTTGAGCGTTAATTTACTACAAGATGTTTAAACTTTATGATGTAGCTTTCGGACAAAATTCTTTGTCAATTTTTCAGATTTTTGGATCTTTCTATTAAAATTTGTTTTTGTCGGATCTCTACTTTCAACTATATTACTCAACGTATTGACCTCGGTAATCATTTTTTTGACAGACGAAATTGGCTCAGCTGGAATTGGAGAAAGCAGAGGTTGAAATGCAGTTGAAACATGCTGAATGTAAAAATAAAATCGATCTGACAATGACTGAAAATTTGTGCAAGTGTGTAGGCTACTATGCACGTTATTTGAAATTCTATTTTGTAGCTAATCTCGGAAGTTACTTTGTAATGGTTACATTTTTACAGATACAAACTGCAAATCGCTGAAGAAAAAGAAGCTTATTTTAAAAACGAAATTATGTCTCTACAAGAGGAGTTTGATGCAAAACTCATGAAGCGAAAGGTAGCGGGTAAATTCACTTTTTATCGATATTTTAAAAATTTGTTATCTTGCTGAATTTTTCGTGGTTTCTTAGGTCGCGGAAGAAGAACTAGTTCGAACTTACAATGAGAAAATTCGAATTCTACAAGAAGAGCATCATAGTGAACTAAAACGTGTCATTGAATTACAAAATCTAAAATCATCAATGGGATTTAATACCGGTGATAAGTAATGTTTCTTATTTACTTTTGTGTTTTAGAAAATTCTGAGTCTAAGGGTCTAGTTAGGATTTCTATATTTGTATTTTCTCGTTAACGTCTACGTATTATTTTGCAGGAAAAGCGCAGAAGAAGGTGCTAATAAAGAGCTGACTATCAGAGAAATAGCTGTTGAAGAAAAGCAGAAGGAACTTATGGGTAAAGTTTTATTGTTTACGTTCGATCATTGAAAATTTGGGTCGAAAATTTGAAATCAGTATAATGTTCCATTTTGACGTGCATGTGAAGTATCATATATTAAGATTTTCTTTTTTGATGTATTTGCGATACTGACTCAGAAATTGGTTATCTAGGTCGTTTTTTATCAGTTGCTCATTGTTTCATTGAGATGATATAATTAATCTAAATTTCATCGATCATTAATGAATATACTCTCGTCAAATTGCAGAATTTGAAGAGCGTTTGAATCGAGAAAAAGTCGCATTGGATAGTAAAAAAGCTAGTATGATAACCAGAATCGAAGAATTTGAAATGAAAATTGCGAAAGAGAAGCTGAACATCGAGCAACAAAAAAAGGATTTAAAATTATCGCAAAATATTTTTTCTGAAAAAGAAATGTATTGGGAACGTGAAAAGCAACGTGAAAGAGATTATCTGTCTTCGTGTAAACAAGAACTCGAGGTGATTTTAAGATTAAAAAAAAAAAAATACATTACAGTTGTAATTAGCCTATAAGTTGATGTAGTGGCGGGTGAGGAGGGGGCATGACCTTTATAAATCGTATGAAAATAGGACTATTTATAATTTTATTACTTTTGTATGTGGGTGTAAATATCAATTTATAAAAAACACCTCATTAAACTTTCCCCTATGCCGCCCCCCTTAATAAAATCTTGGAGCCGCCACTGATTTGATGTACATAACATAATCGAGGAGCTAGGAATCCAAGAGATGTAAATTGTAAATGTCACTTTCCCAAGCAGAATTAGGTGGCTCATATTTTCATATTTTGGTTTTGTAGCTGTGTAACTGAACAGGTCTTTTCAGTTACTTATGGTATAAGTTATGAACCTATGAATTTAATTCTTGATTTTTCTCATCTGAACCTGTTTTAATTTTGTCAGTTTTGTAAAATTTATCACTAATGGAGCGTTTATTCTTTGATTTTAGGTTTTGAAAGAAAATTTGTTGACTGATGAAAGAAAACTAATGAAAGAAAGATTTGAGATAACCGCTGAGAAAGCGAGGATGGAGGCAATTTTGACTTCGGAAGGTAGCTCTGGCCAGATTGCCGATGTAATACAGGTACTGACATGTAGTTTGTCTACGTTAATGGAATAATTTTGCTTACTTCATCCAAGTTATCGCTGTTTTGTGCATGAATATTTTCTATGAAACATCAGCACTTATTGAAATGGAAAAATATCGATATTTTGCTCTACTAGAACGGACTTCCGCAAAGACTTGAAATCTACCTTGGGACAACCCACCTGCTGAAAGTAGCCAATCCATTAAGATAGAATGCTTATCCAAGTACATATACCTGTATTCCATCACTCACTCTCACCTCTGTTTCTTCATTAATCTTTTTCCTTCCTTTTTTTTCCAAACCTCTATTATCACTGATCGTTTCCCAATTCTCCTCTCATGCTCCTTCCTTTTCAGCATTTCTCTCCAACTCTCTCTTTCTATCTCTTCCTCTCACTTACCATTTGTCTAGTCCTTTTAAGAAGTGCACTGCTTTTCCCTCTAATGTCTCTCTCATTTCCTTATAAGAAAAAAAAATTAGAATGATGGTTAGATATACAATATTGCAGTTCTTAGAATCCCCAAGCATTACAGAAGACAATTTTCTTCAGTATGAAAATAAATAAATACTGTGTGGGGACTCTCCCATATGAGGTATAGGGGCTCGGACCCCTTGATGACAGTTGCCGCCCCAAAGGGCAGGCAAACAATCATCCTTGTGACACTAAATACAAAAAATACGTTCGATCGTAATTACCTGTATGTACTTACAGGTAATGTACAAGTACCGAATCGTGACACAACGAGATGATATCACGATCCGTACACGAACTGGCCAGCCATCTCTTATCTCGATAGGGGATGATGCGACCTGGCTGTTCACACCAACGTACGTATTATCTTACGTACGTGTGTTTGTGTGCATGCAAATAAGCCGTATATAAACCACCCGAACCGGCTCTAAAATCGCCAGTGTTTGCCTTGGTTTTGGCTTACCCGTACTTATGTACGAAGTGGTTGAACACGCTTAAATTCTGTTGAATTTCCTTCTGGTGAGAATATCTCTCACAACAAGGTATTCCACAGTGGTGACCCCGACGTGATATTTGGCTACGTCGTGAGGTGTCCTTAGGCGCGTTGTGCTTTTACAAAAATTTGGCGTGGTGCGCTGGCAAGAAACTCTCTTGCTCGGCAAATACAAAAATTTTTTTTGCAGACTAAGACACCTTTTAGGTCGTTGAAGTAGAGTCTGCTGAAGTGGGAATTTATACCCCTCTACTTAAAATATATAAACAAGGAGAAACCAGACAGTAGACCTGGAGGAAGAAGGTTGGACTTATCCCCCAACTCCCCCAACTTTGACTCGACACTCTAAGAATTTACCAAATCTAGAAGAAAGCCCTCAACACCCAGAATTAGCACGACTGGGAGCTGCAATAAATAAAGATCAACTAGCAGTAAAAACGTTGAGAAGTGGTCGAACTTTAAGTCAAAGTTCAGACCAGAAAACACCTGTCCTACAAACACAGGAGCCAGTATTTTCAACCAGCAAGGAAGGAAGTAGTTCTGTGGAATACGCTTGTCATTAGAAAGACGTAGCAGTGGTCCCACCACCAAATGGAAATGAAAATCCACAACCATCGCAGGGAGGTAGTGCTCAGCCACAGCTGACGCCTGAAGTCTTGGCACAGATTATGCAACTTTTGCAATTGCAGCCAGGACAGAACCCCAACTTCTACAGACAAAGGATAGAGATCCCGGAATTTCTGCCCAATGAGGTAGAGTTCTGGTTGACCCTATTGGAAGGCAGGTTCAAGACTGAGAATATAACCCTGAACCAGCAGTATCTACACATCTGTGGAGGCATGCCCCCACAGATAATCCGCCACATTCCGGATATCATGGAATGCCCTTTGACAGAAGAGGATAAATATGCCTGGTTCGTCAAGAAGATAAGGAATGTGTTTGGTAAAACTAAAAACCAAATCATTGACAATGTGATGGGTGGTATGAAGATGGGGGACGACAAACCCTCAATCTTCATAGTGAAATTGAGGCAGAAGGCGGATAACATCGTAGCCCCTTCTGTCATAGGCAATTAATTTTGCAAACAACTTCCCCAAAGTGTTGTGCAATGCCTAGCCACTGTAGGTTTGACCGTGATAAACACATCCGCAGACTTGGACTTCCTTGCGAAATCAGCAGATAATGCGCACGAATACACCAGGTCAAAGCCTGTGGTCAGTGCAGTATCTGCTGAGACTGGAGAGATCGCTCAACTTCGAGCTCAAATAGCTCAGTTGACTGATGAAGTAAAAAGGAACAAAGGCCAAAGCTCTACAAAATCCAATAGTAGCTGGCAAAAAAGATCTAAAAGTAGAAGCAACAACAATAACAGTGGCAATAGCAAAGGACAACAGTCCCGGTCCAGAGACCATAGATCTAGTTCCAGTAACAGGGGTCAGAGTTCAACTCCCCTGAGAACATCATCTCCCAAAAACCAGTCTCGAAATTGTGATGATAAATGTTGCTTTTTCCATAACCGGTTTGGTGCAGAGGCCACCAAATGTAACAACAGATGCAAATGGTAAGGCAAATCCTATACCAAGGAGGCCTCAAACTAGAACGAGGGGCCATCTATGTGGCCGAAGACCCCTCGAAAAAATACTCATGTCGCCTGTTCATTAAGGACAGGACAAACAGGAGTAGGTACTTAATTGACTCGGGAGCAGACCTGAGCATATTGCTAGTCAGCAAAACCCAAAAAGTACTCCCTCCAAAATACTATCTCTGTACTGTGAATGGTCAAAACCTTCCAGCTTACGGACTTAAAACTAGCAAAGTCAACATCGGACTTAAGGAAAATATGACGTGGTCCTTCACTGTTGCAGATGTTCCAAACCCGATCCTGGGTGCAGATTTCCTTGCATATTTTGGCCTAATCATTGACCTCAAAAACAGAAAATTGATCGATAGTGAATCTAAACATTGTGTGGATGGCCAAACGCTAGCTTACAGACTGGACACAAATATATCCAGCTGTACCAAAGTCAATGGACAACTCTTACGGATCCTGTCTAACTATCCTGGAGTCACTCAACCATCAATTCGCAGGCATCCTACATACAAACACTATACGGTTCATTACATAGAAACCAAAGGACAGCCTTGCCATGCTAGAGCACGAAGGTTACTGCCTGATAAACTCAAAGAGGCATGGGAGTACTTTCGTTGCATCATTGAGGAGGGTGTATGTCGCCCCTCGAAAAGCTCATGGAGCTCCCCTATCCACATGACCAAAAAAGCAAGTGGAGAGTGGCGAATTGTTGGAGACTACAGGGCCTTAAATGCCAAAACAGTTCCTGATCACTACCCAGTCCCCAATATAATGGACTTCAATGCGAATATGAAGGGTAAAACGATGTTCACCAAAATAGACATCAACTGGGCATTCCACCAAATTCCTATGGCTGACCAGGACGTACCAAAGACAGTGGTTATAACCCCCTTTGGACTATTTGAATACCTTCGAGTGCCGTTTGGACTTTGCAACTCAGCACAAACTTTCTAGAGATTTATCAATGGACTGTTTAGGGGATTGCCGTTTGCATATGCATACACGGATGATATCTGCATTTGCTCTGAAGGTGGTGAGCAACAGCACGAGGAGAATGTAAGAGCCGTCATACAGCGTATACACGCTGCCGGGCTTACTATCAACGTAGGTAAAAGCTTATATGCACAGACTGAAATTGACTTCCTCAGCTACAAAGTCTCGACCGAAGGCATTTCCCCCTTGAAGACCAAAGTAGAGCCAATATTGAACTTCCCAAAGTCCTCAAATGTCGCTGAACTCAGGCATTTCTTGGGGATGGTGAACTTCTATAGACGTTGCATGAAGAATGCAGCAGCCGAACAAAGTAAGCTGTTTGCACTAATTAAGACAAGTAAAAAGAAAGACAAAACTCCACTCGAATGGAATGAAGAAGCCAAACAGGATTTTGAGAAAATCAAAGATACACTGGCAAATGCAACTCTATTGGCTCATCCAGACGAAAGTCTGCAGTTATGTGTGAGTACCGATGCATCTGATTTTGCTATTGGTGCAACCCTGTACCAACTTGACAAAGACAACAAGAAGTTACCACTAGCTTTCTTCTCGAGGAAGCTCTCAAAAACAGAAAAGAACTATAGCACATACAATAGGGAATTGCTCGGAATTTTTGCTGCGTTGAAGCATTTCAGGCACTAATTAGATGGTAGATGTTTTTCTGTATATACTGACCATAAACCCCTAATATATGCCTTCACACAAAGAGCAGAACCGGCATTGCCGAGAAGAGCACGACAATTAGATTATATAGGTCAATTGACCACCGACATTCAGTGTATAAGTGGAGAACTCAACACTCCAGCTGATGCCTTGAGTAGAATCGAAGCTATCTCGGCTCCTGTTCCAATTGCCTTATGCTGAAATAGCTAAAGCACAGCTTAAGGATGCAGAATTGCAAGAGTTGTTATCGAACGATGATACTACTCTCAAATTGAGACAGAGAAAAATTCCTGGTACTGATGTTTTATTAACATGTGACATCAGTACAGGTAAGAATAGGCCATTTCTACTGGTAAAATATCGCAGGTTGGCTTTCAACAGTGTACATAATCTGTCACATGTTGGGCCAAAATGTAGTGCTAATATGATTTTGGCAAGGTTTGTATGGCTATGAACGAAGTCGGATTGCAACAAATGGGCTCGCAGTTTCCTGAACTGTCAAGAATCCAAAGTAGGAAGACACACTCGCTCGCCCCTCAAATCCTTCAAACAAATGGAGCAGTTTAAAACTGTACACATGGACTTGGTAGGCCCATTGCCACCATCTCAAGGACACAAATACCTGTTAACGATAATAGACAGGGCAACACAATGGCCAGAAGCAATCCCTCTACATGAGATGTCAGCTCCTACAGTAGCTGCAAGGTTATACAATACCTGGATTGCGAGGTATGGCATACCAGAAGTCATAATTACAGACCAAGGTTGCCAATTCGAGAGCTCGCTCTTTAAAGAGCTGTCCAATAAGCTTGGTGTTCAACACAGTCATACCACAGCTTACCATCCTCAAGCCAATGGCAAAATTGAGAGATGGCATAGAGCTCTCAAAGCCTCTATCATGTCTCATGATACAAAGAGATGGGCAGAAGCACTCCCTACATCCTCTTAGGCCTTCGATCTGCCCTACAAACTGATACAGGTCACTCTGCAGCGCAATTAGCATTTGGCAAAGAGCTACGCCTTCCAGGGGACTTTTTCACAAAATCGAAGGAAGTTAGCCCCGAAATTATGGTATAGAATATAAGAAATGATGCCAACAATTTTCTTGAACAGGCAGCTCGCCATGGCCAGCCCAAGATTTACGTCTCGAAACACTTGGCCAATACCTCACATGTATTTGTTAGAGACAAAAAAATGAGATCTGAGCTGGAGAAACCATACGCTGGTCCTTACAAAGTAGTATCACGAGATAAGAAAAACTTTGTGATACTCATTGCAGGCGAACCTAAAACAGTTTCAATCGACAGATTGAAGCCTGCATACATTGTAAGCGATGACAAAAGAATAGAAAGGATACCAAGAGAAAACATAGAAAATATATAGATGGATTCACCAATAAACATAGAAGAATCCGTCGAAAAATGTGAAAATAAAAATTCACAATTAGAGAAAACACCAAAAATAAAAAAGTCTGTGAAGTGTTCGGACGATATTATTACCAAAACATTCAATCACGAGGCCCCCATATGCCCACAAAAAAGAGGCAGGCCCCTAGGCAGTAAAAAATGCAAAAATTCCCACCCTTCTCGCATGTCTGAGAGGTTAATGCGAAGAAAATAAAATTTACTCCCAAACAAGTAATATCCGCTACGTAAGTTGAAACCCGCTAAAAAATATGCGACAAAAATCGGAACTTCATGAGACAAAAGAAACTCTGGAGATAAGCAAACGAGGAATGCCAACAAAAAGAAAACAACAGGAATAAACAAATCCACGTGCGATATGGAAATAAACATCGCAACGTGCGTTTATGGTTAAACACAAAGATAATCTCAACGTCGTGACGTCACAAACGGAGATTCCTTTGTAATAAAATTCGAATAAAATATTCTAAGAGTTTATTTCAGGCATAACTCTGCTTAAACCGATCAGAACTTAACCAGAAAACTTGCATACGGCCAAGAATTTTAAGCGCTATCCCTTCTACATGCTGATAAGAAGATGTGAAAATAATGAAACGGAACTGTAATGGTAAATCGAAAACAACAGTAAATTCACCCATTTCAGAACTGTCTTAGCTCTCAGACGTGTTTTCTGAAAGATATTTTTGGCTCTCTGTTTTCCTTTACACCTATTCCAATGTCACTACCAACCCAAATCTTCCTCAACGCGACCAAGAACCCAAAAGTACCGGAAGTTGCCAAGAACACTGGGCAAATTCCGGAACAAAAGTCGGAACTTGATCGGATTGAGGAGTCCGTGGAGAGCGTTCTCGCAGAAATGACAACTCCGCTTCCACCCATCATCTCTCCTCCCCAGACTCCACCGGAACCAACTCCGACAACGGAACCCCCGACGCCTGAGCCGAAGCTGACGGAGACCAGGGAACTGATGAGGTTCCTGTTCACGGCGGAGAGGGCAGCCAACAAAAAGGCGAAGTTGGCCGCCTTGGCAGCAGGGAATTCAAACTCCCCGATGCTTAGGCAGCCTCAGTTTAAACGTCCACTGCCCCCTCACTCCTGTTGTCATCCCTACACCTTCACCAAAAACCAACCACCAAGGCGTAGGGGAGAGGACAGCCGGGCAAACTACTTAGCCCAAGCACAGGCTCATAAGAAATCTTACAAGTGTGTCGGGGCTGTAGTAGGTAGCGCCCTGGCAAAGTGGGAGGCCGGTCAAAAACGGCATTAAACCCGCACATCCCCCCAGGCCTTGCGCATTTCAATCATTTTTGCGGTGCAAAAACTGGGGGGAGTAGCTGTGGGGATACTCCCGTATGAGGTATAGGGGCTTGGACCCCTTGACGACAGTTGCCTCCCCAAAGGGCAGGCAAACAATCGTCCTTGTGACGTTAAATACACAAAATACGTTCGATCGTAATTACCTGTACGTACTTGCAGGTAATGTACGAGTACCAAATCGTGACACAATGAGATGATGTCACGATCCATACATGAACCAGCCAGCCATCTCTTATCTCGATAGGGGATGATGCGTCCTGGCCATTCACACCAACGTACGTATTATCTTACGTATGTGTGTTTGTATGTGTGCAAATAAGCCGTATATAAACCACCCAAACTGGCTCTAAAATTTCCAGTGTTCGCCTTGGTTTTGGCTTACCCGTACTTATGTACAAAGTTGTTGAACACGCTTAAATTCTGTTGAATTTCCTTCTGGTGAGAATATCTCTCACGACAAGGTATTCTACATACTGATACAAATTTGAAACCTGAATACCAGAAGTTATTATATTCCATTTTCTTTTAATCACTTATGTCCAATCCAAGCGATGTAACTTTCTTCTAAAAGTGACTAAGATTAATATTTTATTCAGAAAGAGCCTCTCTTGATGGAATCACAGGGTGATGTTGAAACACCTTTATCAGTAATTCAGATCACTTACCATATTTTTAAGCCAATTTTTTGGTACATGTTATTTCATTTTCAAACTGTTGACTCAACTGGGTTATATAACTATAATATATTTAAAAGTTAGTTTTGTAATTTTTGACACCCCATATTTCAAGAAAGGGGTGACATAGAAATATGAAATATCTGGGACTTATTAATATTAATATGAATGTTATTTTTATGAGGGTTAAAAATTTCAAAAAATTCAAAATTCACAACTTAGCCCCCAAAAGAGCTACAGACTATAACAATAGATTGAAACCTTCCTTGGAACAACGGGAGTCAGTCTTGAAAATTTCTGCTCAATGTGTTGAAAGGTCCCAAAGTTATGGTGTTTACAATAAACTAATAAATCAACAAATATAGGTAGGTACTTTTGATATGTTCAAACTTGTAAGAATGTTATGTGACTTTGCGCCAACTTTTACTAAAATATTTGTGGAATAGCCCTCCTGGTGTAGGTTGGTGTTAGTTGGTGTAGTTTTATCAAACAGAGTTATTGTTACCAAGGGTATGATACGCACTCTAGTGGCAAAGATAGTAATCAGCCAAAAAAAGAATATTTCCGATAATAAATGAAAGTAGGTATGAATTTATCGATCTTGTAATGCAAATTTTTTTTTAAATGAGTTTTTATCGTTACAATTGGGTCGGATTTAAAGATTATCCTCCAACGATTAGTGATCTTTCGTATTAAAGTCTTTCCTATCTCAGAAAATCAATTTAAATTCATTTCTTTTCTTATAGAAAAATACATGGGAAAAATACATCGTCATTTTCAGACTGTCATAGTATGAGGCGAATTTAACGGTCCTTGTGGAGCATCCACTTTCTAATTGGCCATTCACTGTTTTCTTTTAAACTGTTATATTTTAAGTAGATCTTTACAAAAAATCTACTTGTTAAAATTGTCTGAGTATTCAGACCCAAGGGTGGGAGTAGGTACGTTTTTCGTTTTGTGATAATCTAAGAATTTTGACACTATTTTTGAAAATTCATTTTAATGTACCATCTTTTGCTTTGAGTTCATTTCCAGGCGTAATTTTGATCGGATGGTTTCCAAATTTGAAACTCATATTCGGATCCATCTGAAAAAGAACTCTATTGTTTTTGATCTGGATCGGACATATAGTCCGTCCTGTAGGTCAGTTTATATACATTTTTTATTGAACAGCGTACAGGTTCCAATTTTCAATCGATAGGCCTGAAATATACATATGTGCTTTAGGTCAAGAACAGTACCTACCAATTCTGGTGCGGATAGGCCTTATGGTACGTCTGATGGGGCGATTTTGTTGCAGTTTTGGCAGATTAATGGCTCTAAAAAGAGTAATTTTCAAGCTATAGTCACAAAATTTGGTATAGGTATTGATTCGAAGTATATCCAACATGACTCCAAATTTGGTTTCTATTAGTATTATGGTTCATTCCCTGGGGCTGTTGGAGCTGCTAATTTTTCTTGTTATTTCAATAAGTTTCAGTTCTCTTTCATTAGTCACGAAATTTGGTACAAACAGTACCTTCCATACAAGAACTAGAACTACCAATTTTGGTTTTGATTTGTCAATTTGTTCCCAACTTATTAGCTATTCAGTGTGATTGTCTCTCTTTTACTTTTCTAATAATAGTCCTGAAAAATTCATTTTCTAGCCTTCATCGAGAAAAACACTAGTTTTAACCTAAAAACAACCCGATCTTAACAAAAGGTTAATTTTTTCCCCAACCCCCCCGCGCTGCCGTACATTAGATTTGAATACGGACACTAAAATCTCCGCTATTTTTATAAACAGCACGTGTAGACAACTGCACTAAACTTCGTTTTGCAATGTGGGATATTTTTTTCTCAAAAGTTTTTTTTTTTTATATAATCTATAATTCTCGTCACTGCAGAAAAGAAAACCATCGAATTATTTCCTAAAATTGTGCTTGTTAGAACTTGGTATAATTTTTCATTTCACAAAAAAATAATTATTTTGGACACATTCATAAAATATTTTGAAAATATGATATTAATCAGTATATTTTATCATATGCATCATATTTGTGTGATATTGATAATTTTTTTTTTACAAAAAATACAAATATTTTATATATTACCTTATTAGAAAAATATTGGTGATGTAGGTAATTTTTAAACAAAGAAAATGTACTTTTTCTTGCGAAGCTCTTTGCGCAAGAGTTTTTTTTATATTGGTTTGGGTTGCTTGTAAATTTTAAGTTTTATTTTATTTGTGCTTTGTTTTTTTCAGACTCGTGCAGAACTTCAAGGAACCATTGACGAAGTTCGACGCCTGAAATCAAAACTAGAGACTGAAAGAAATGAAATTAGAAAAGAAGAAATGCGACTGAAAGAAGAGAATTGGAGGCTTAGAAATGTTGAACAGGAACTTTCGCTGCGGCACAGACATTTTCAAAAACTACTTCAAGTATAAATTGTTTTCAGTAGATTTCGTTAGTGATAGAAAGATTTTTTGCTGCGATTAGTACTTTATTTTTTTGAAAATTGGCCGTTTTAGGAAGTAGAGCTGAAGCGAGATGAAGGTATTCGAGCTCTAAAAAAAGCTCAGTTAATTGAAAGCCAAATGAACGAGCGTGTAGAAAATGTGGAAAAGCGAATGATGGAACTGAATTGCAGAGAAGAATTGTTGACGAAGGTACATTTAATTATGTGTAGTATACTAATATGTTAGATTTAAAGTTAACACTTTTTGAAAGTGCCATATTATTTTTCTAAAGAAGTCGTTGAAATGTTTGATATAGTATTAAACGAAATCGTTGAAAGATTCTCTGATTTGGCCTGTTTACAAAACTAGATATCTAATTTGGTGATAAAATTTCAGAGGGTACTTTTTTTAAAGGTATTTTGCCCTTTAAATCGTCTGTAATTTTTTCTTCTTTTCTCTATTTTTCTGTAATTCAACTTCAAAGTGATACAAGTTAAAGAAAATTAATTTTATTCATTATATAATTTACATGGTTCACGGTTGGTTCAGTGTGCACTGAATTCAGTTGCTAGCAACTTGTTGGAAATTTTGATTCAATTTTCTATTTTTTCCAGGAAAAAATCGAATTATCAAAAGAACGAGATCTTCTGAATAAGAAAAAATATCAATTAGATATGATTTTACCCCAGCTGTCATATGATGAACAGTTATCTTACAGTGTATTAAACAAGGTAAATGATTGCTATATTGTTGATGAGTTTTATACTCTTAATGGAGAAACGTTTACGGCTTTAAAAAATATACAATTAACCACCTAAAAAATTGATTGTTTGAACATTTTAAAACGTCGAAATTCATTAAGTTGTTGGAGAGTAGTGTCACTCATCAACTACGTAAAAGCTAATCTAGAGAAGTTGTGATTAATTAGTATAACTTCATTTATACAGGATGAAATCAGAATCATTATTCGTCATATTTTGAGACATTTATCATTTTATGCCTCACTGTCGTTAATCTTTGATTAAGTTTGAAAGTTTACTGACGAGATTTAAAAAATTGAAATTTGTGCCATATTCACTATTTTAGTACTGAGATTTACTGATCTTTTGTTTTGTTTCTTTTTTGTAGAACCTCCTGGATCCTAGACTAATGATTATGAAACTAAAAGCTGAAAATGATCTGAGTCCCTTAATCTAGTCACGAGTCTCGCCACTGTGTTCATTTTCGGACTCTAAGATTGATTTTTTCTTCTCCTTTGAAGTCTTATGGAAATGAAAGAGACCATTTCGAGTATTGATTTTTTACTTCGAAGATTTTGTGATAAGAAAAATGTCTCACAAGTCAAATGAAATTTTTTTTCCGGCAGTATTTTTACTTTTATAAACTGAATTTTAATGATGTCATATAGAAAATTATGTATAAATCTCTAAATATTTGTTATAAAATACTGTTAGCTCTTATATTTTTAAAAATGAAGGAGCTATGATTCTTTTATCAATTCGATCCGTATATGTTTTTTTTTCTCTTCATGTTCCAGCATAATTTCTCAAACTCGGCGCCGATTTTAATGAACTTTTTTTTAAATGATGGAGGCCGATCTCATGATGGTTCCACTAAATTTTTTTTAGAATCGATGTGGTAGTTTTAAAGCTATCTTTAAATTAAAAATCTGTTGGTTTCAAAGTAATATTACCGCTAACGGTCGAAACAAAAAGTTACTGAAAAAATTTTTTTTTTAAAAATTGAATAAACTTTAAAAAAAAGAAAATGGACTAAAAAGTGAGAATAATTCTCCTAAAATTTCTCTAACAAGATATAGGTCTAGAGTTTGGAATTATAGAAGTCAGCACTCTTTTCTTTTACCATGTAGGTTTTATGTCAATTCTTTCCAATTTTATAAGAAAACTTTCTAATTAGCGTCAACTTTAATAATTAAAGTCCCTAGACGTAGATCTTGCTGAATAAATTTTAAAAGAATTATTATTACTATATGTGTATATAATAACATAAAATAGCAGTTCATCTCTTATCAACTAAATGCGCATACCTGCAAGTAAAGAGCCTTAACCTAACCTCTCACCTTAAATTGTTAAATAAAATTAAAATAAAGATATGTGTCCAATTGGAAAGTGGAGACAAAAGATACGCACTCTAGTGGCAAAAATAGTAATCGACTGAAAACAAGATGATGGACGGAAATAGGTGTAAATGTATTGATCTTAAAATACAAAAATTTCTTTTAAAAATGAATTTTCATCATTACAATTGGGTAGGATTCGAAGATTATCCTCTAATGATCAGTGATCATACATATTAAAGTCTTTCCCATTCTTAGAAAATCAATTTAAACTCTTTTCTTTTCTCATGAAAAAATACATTATCCTGTTTTCAGACTGTGATAATGTAAGACGAATTTAGTGCTCTTTGTGGAGCCTTCACTTCCCAATTAAAAAAAAAAAAAAAAAAAAAAAAGCCATAATTTGGATTAGAACCCGCAACTCCTGAGTGAATAGCACTCGCTTCAACACTGAACCATGGCAGTTGATGTAGACTCTCATTTTAAACGACAATATAACAAACATAAAACAAAGAATAATACTTATTATAGTATGTAAGATATATGGCAAAGTCTGCACACGTCTTATTTACAAAAAAGATATATAGTCAGATGGCAGCCCAAGGACTTCGTAGTTTTATAATTATTGATAAAAAATTGAAAATCAAAATAGAGTAAAATTATAGATAAAATGGCACCCTACTTCCATGATTGAACCAATCAAAGCTAGCACCAAGGTCAACTAGTGCTTGATAGTAAAAGAATTTTCTTAATGTATGTGTTAAATAAAATAACAAGATACTATTTGGTGGAAATTGCCATTGGGAGTACGGGGTATGCAACTCACTCAACACATATGTAGAGAAAATACGCCGAATGGGGTCATATTATTCTCATCCCTTGTAAAATGAAAGTGTTGGTCGGAAAATTTAAATAATTTACAATTTAAAAAAAATTATTCAAAAAGTCAAATACTAAATATCTGAAGCGGTGTAGCTCTTCCAATGTTAAGATTAGATTACAAGTTTATAGAACTTATTTCTCATATTTTATCCAAGTCCATCAGAATGCATCATTAGAAAAAATGAAAGAATTAATTCTTAATGTCAAAAATACACTAAACCAAACTAAAGAATCGTAGCTACTTTAATTTTTTCCATGTTCTACTTATATCACCATAATGACCTTTAACTATATAGTACTGGACCAGTAAAGCTCCATAAGACCAATGTACTTTTTAATGTTAAGACATGCCGGCGAAAAAGTAGGCAACGCTGGTGTATCTTCTGCATATTTTCAACATTTTGCTTAAATTCACCAATTTAGAATACATCTGATAAAGACATACGTTAAATTCACAAGGATAGTGCACATAAACGCAAAACAAATTGCGTCAAAACGGCTCAAAAAGTACGCCCTGGTTGCCTATTTAGCACCGGTATGTCTAACCAGAAATCATCTTTCATTACTGGTTCAATAATATATAATCAAAGATAATGACCAATACATAAACACATATAAGTATGTTTTGTTGTTCAAACTTTTTTGAGAGTATAATACCTAAGCCCTCAAATTTTTGGGAACTTTTTAAGAGTAACATCTTGGGCTTGGAGCACCCCTACATGTACCCAAGTGTATTTTAGCAAATACTAAATTTTTAATTTTTTTTTCTGAATACTTACCTGAGCATTCTGAGAGAGCTTTTTCAGCAAGTCTGGCCTGGCAAAATCATCACTTTATACCCTCACGATCTAGCCCTACGGGCAACAGATAATGAATAAGCTTAATAAGATTAACACTCTCGCTGCCATGTGTGCACCTCTGCACACAAATCTGATTGCCATTCACGCCGTGTGTGCTGTATTGCACACGGATCATACCAACATATTTTTGATTGTGTGCTGTAGAGAACACAGTTTACATTAAAATAAATGTGATTTTCGGTTTCTACTGGCTTGAATACATCTAACTCTGGAACAGCAGAGAAATTTGGCAACATTGTAACAAAATATGGGTGTTTTAAGAATGCCATAGAGTAGCATATGAAAAGTACCTTTTCAGTTTAGTACATTGATTTTTTCTCAATTGTTGAGGCATTCCCAAAGGTCTTATCAGTTTCTTAATATTGTATTTATCACCTAGATTACTCATGGGTGGAAGTATGTTTTTAGCTCTTCAGGCCATGTGTGCTATATTGCACACGGGTGAAAATCTCCCTTACACAGGATGGTATGATGAAAAAATGATAAATGTATGTTATCTAGACCCTTCTAAATGAGATTCAAACTTTGACTCAAAAAATTTTTTACACTGATTTTGGTGAAACCCTGTCTGGCAGCGAGAGTGTTAATGTTTCCTTGACAGTACTTTGAAAAATGAAAAAGTATTCAGAGTAATTTATTAAAGTAATAGGAAACAAAATATGTTTTTGTAGGCAGGGGATGAATTTCACTTCAACAGTTTTAACCGGATAGAAATTAGAAAACTGTTAACGAGGATAATAATAAAAGATTACCCTGACGAGAAGACATTTTGTCATGGTTTTATAGTAAAAATTCTTTATTAACGCATCAATTAGAGACTTCTTGAATGAATTCAACTTTATAAAAAAATTGTTCAAAAATTCGCCACTGAAACACACCAACAAACATTGAAAATGATACACCTGCTCGAAAACAGTTAACGCACATTACCGTAAATAGGTTTGGATCGGTTTAAAATAAATACCGCACTTAGAACTTATTAGACGCAACCGTGAAGATAAGACACAGAAGAGAAAATAAAACTTGTACGAGCACTGCGACGAAATTATCCGTGAATGGAAATCGGAAGGAGAAGGAAAAATACGTAAACTTGGACTTGAAGGAAAATTCGAATAGCCCACTGTGAAATGTTTCTGCATTTTTCATTGATTCCCATTATCATTATCTGGAATTAAATTCTGCTTACGATGACGAACAAAATTAGACAACACTGCATCGAAAGTGGTAGTTTTCTTTTTGGCACTTCCTTTCGGCGTGTAGTCGCCCGTTGGACGAACGGCTAAATTCAAATGCGACATTTCCTCCTGGAAATCGAAGTCAGATTTATCCATTTGTCTGTGCAGACAAATGTAAAAATTTTAAATGGATTATGACTAATTCAAATAAAAAGATAATGGAATTCTTGGAGAACCAATTGTAAGTGATACAATTAAATGATAATAAGAATGGGATGGTACAGATTAAATTACGTACTCTTCATCTATATTTTCATCAATAGAGGGCTGCGAGTGGCTAATTTCAGTCGGAGTTGGTGGTCTACGTCCGGGACACTGCCATTCGAGTTCTAGGTTGCCTTTTTCACTAAGTTCATTGAATAATCGAAGTACGTCTTCTGGAGGTGGTAACCACTTACCATTCTAAACATATACTACTTTGTTTACCTTTATGATGGCATATAATATAATAGATTAGAAAAAACAAACGAAATTACCTTGAATTTTAAGACGTATTTTTCATCATCCGAACAATCAACATATACTTCGTCCAAACTAGAATTCTCCATCTCGTTGACTGAATTTAATTCAAGTACTTGTTTAATGAATGAAAATAAATATTTAAATCATTTAATTTGATCAATTTTCTGAGATTGAGAGCTATACAACAGAATCGACGAATATTTGGACTCGTGGACTTGTCTTTCAAAAATTAAATTGATTATAATTAACAAAAAATATTTAAATCTATTTTTATTCAACTGAAATAGATTTTTACTTGAATTACGACAAAAATTACTACAGAATTTCGATTTTCTTTTCTCACTCATCTTGAATTCTTGATAAGTTGATAAGATTTTTCAAAAGTAGTGATACGAAATTTAAAAAAATCGTATCGTAGCGATTTTAAATCGATCGGTTTGCGATTCGAAAATGGAATCACAATTCACATTCACGAATCATTTTGAACCGTTTGATGTTCGTTCTTTGCTCGGTTCTGTTTTTGTTTTGTTTGGAATTTAAATTTAAGGCACGGAATGAAGTGATAATACAATATTATGATAATTCATAATCGTTTATTTGTCGTTATTTTATTAATTTTTTAATTTTTGTTAATCTCTTCTCTATAACTTGTATTTTTAGCTTTACACTTTACGAAGTATATTGATTAATATTATAGAACGATATTAATTTACTATAATTTATCCTCATTTTACTGATTTTGTTATGTGTATTCACCTTGCTCGTTTTGTACGTAATTCATGAGTTTCTGATTGTGATCTCGTTTGATAGTACATAGTATGACTTCTAATCGTATGGAATATCATGACTATTGACTAATGAGTAATCGGTTACTCATTAATGGTTTTACTCGCAAGTGCGAAATACTTTGGTTTTTTCGCCGCTTCTGACCTGCAATGAATTTTTCCAACTCCATCTGTGCCTCAAATGTGCTTGGCGTTCAATTTGACTTGAGGGTGTTGTTCGGTGAGTATAAAAATATATTTTGCGTCCCCGTTTACAAGCGTTTAATTTTGCACCAGTGGCAAACTTCACTTTGATTTTTCAGTGCAGGTTTTAAGAAGGTTTTGTATATTATGTTTGCAATTTGTTTTTAGAATTTTTGAAAACCGGTTCACTTTTTTGCCATACTATTGTGGATATGTCACAATTTTTTACGGAAGGTGATTGATTTATTAGTCATTATGTAAAAATTTTACTGATAAGCAGACACTCTCGTAACTTTTGAGAACAATGTGTCAAAAACTTGATTAATTTCGTTCCGAATTGCTTGAATGAAATTGTAGGGTAGTGTATATTTTCTATCTTAAATATTAAAAATTGATCTTTAATTTTCCTGAATCCTGACAATGATAAATTTCTAGTATCAGTTCATTTTTTCATCGATACCAATTCCAGAGGATGATAATAGATTGGCACAGAAGAGAGACAGCATCAATTATAGTCTGTGATCTGTGTCCGCATTTTAATAACGTACTTTTTAGTTAATAAAAAAATGGCTATTATAATTATTGTATTGGTGAACTTTGAGCTGGGTTCCGGATAATTTTCAGTTTAAGCTCAAAGAAACTGGATAACACTAAAAACTCATGTATAGATGCTTATAAAATTATTGTTAAAACGTAATGGTTGTGTTTTCTTATGATGAGGCGGAAATTTGGTATCCAAAAAATATAAACATACAGTATAAAAATACATTTCGAATATAGATTAATCCTTTAATTAAAGTTTGATACAAACCGTTATCAGGAAAATATACTGTAGATAGGTATTCGAATTAAAAAAAAAAAAAAAAATTATGTAATTGTCATTTCTTCTCCACACAGACCATGTTTTGAAGAAAATATTTTGCCAGTTTCCAGTGAACACACGTATTTATTTATTTTTTCACTTCTCTCCTTCGCGGGTAAATGAGGTCTGTCGATCATAGCGAGAAATATTCAATTTCTTATTCTGTTCTCTTTTCACGCATTAGTCATAATATACAAATGTCAAGTTTAGAAATTTCCGAACTACATCCCTAACTAGAATGATATATGCTTTTCACTATTTTATGTAACTCATTTTCTCATTTTTTTTAATTTCAGACTTACTCGTCGAGTCTTCTTGACTTCTTCTTCCGCATTTATAGTTAATGGAATGGAATGTGAATCGACGAGCAAGAAAATGGTCGCCACTCTACAGTCTCGCAAAGATGCCCTTGAAGCGAAACTGCGCGAAAGAACGCAAGAGCTTAAAAAACTCTGTATCCAAGAAGCCGAGCTGACTGGTATACTGCCTCCCGAAACGCCCATTGAACCTGGCGAAAGTCCGCCAATCTTTCGACGTAAACTGGGTACCGCGTTTACGTACCCAGAAAATCTAATCGACAAGCTAAAATCAAAAGAAGAAGAAGCGCTGGCCAGATTGGAGCTCGAGTGTAAGATACAGACGAGTATCGCAGAAGCTGCTTTGGGCCTGGCTAACGACGGCAATGCAAGTAAATCAATTCGGCGGAAGCACCGACTCGAGTATCAGCGTTCGCAGCGACGCTTGGCCGAACTGGAAATGCGTTTAAGCGTTCTCAGGCAGAGTATCAAGAGTAGCGGCCAGTTTCAGCGGAAAAAACCGCGTCCGCCCCTAAATGTGGACGCCGATTGTACGGACGGTCTGGAATTGGGTTCGGACGAACTGGGAAATCACTTTCAGCATATGCACGCCGACGAACCGTCCAGTTTATCGTTCATTAATCGCGATGTTATTCGTAATAGTCATTTTTATAATAGTTTCGGTAAATCGGTGCATAATTATCCGTCGTACGTGCATCACCAGACGTGTCAGCCGGCGAAGAGTAACATCTGGAACCGTAATCAGTTATATCGGCGCAGCGTGGGTCGAACTCATCAAAATTCTGGCAGCTACGACGACAATACAAATTGGCTAGAGGATTCGAGTCAGTGGCGTAACACGGCACCAGTCGGTTACTTCTCAAACCAGTGCTACACCACGTTACCCGGCGACACTAATCGTATGAAATCGCGTTTTGGAAGCTTGGATCGTCGCCATCGAACCACCCACAATGGCGGCGGTGTTGGTGTTTGTGCTACTGCTGGCAGTGGTGGTTCAAATTTTGATCGCTCCTATCCGAACGCAGTCGCGTCCGTGCGTATGAGCCCCTCTCCGTCTGCGTCGTTGAACCAGCGTTCCAGTCCCAGCATGTATATGGACGCTAGTCGTTGCAGCTCACAAAATTTCGTTCCATCCCCATCGGATTTGGGCATCGTTAATGCCGTCCTTCTGCCCAATCAAACGTATCCGGAGAACAGTCTGATGCGCACCCAGTCGCTGGGCAACGTCGAACATCCGTCGTCGCGCAAAAGTCTGGATACGCACTCGTTGCAGGAAAAAATTCAGGAAAACTTTCAATGCAACACTTTGGGACGCAGAACGCGCGAAAAAGAGTGGCGAGAAACGTCGTTGGATGCGGACTGCTACGAGCAACGTCGTAGTCAGACGCCACCGTTGCATCCGCGCGCGCCAAAATTTCCGGTAGCCGAATCGCCGGTGCCGCAACGACCATTTTCCAGGCACAGTACACACACTTCGCCTCCGCCGCTTCCGCCGCACCATAATTCTGTTCCCGCCTCGCCGCCACCCATTTCGTGTAGGTCGCCCATAAAGTCACCCACGCTTATCGAGTCAACGGTCCCTCTAGAGTCGCCCAAAAATCATACGGTCGTCGAGGTGGGCAAGTGGCAGCCATACAGAGAGGTAACGAAACCGTTTGAAATGTCCGATTTTTATAAGTACAGCACCAAGTTCAGGAAGAACAACGAGTAGTCGTGGCTGTGAAAAAATAATCGTTGCATTCGTGGCGTACAGAATTTGACTGGCTCCTCTTTTGGAGGGTATTTGGTCTGTATTATGTCGAGAGACGTAGTGATTGGAATGTTATCGTCCATGCTTTTTGTCACAAAATGTGTTTTGAGTGGGCTCGTAGTTTGAATATTACGTGTTTTGGTCTGTTATTCCACTTTCCTCATAGAGGAATTTGTATTTTTTCCTTCCAAATATTGTTTGTGTTGTTACTGTTTTTGTTGGCTAATATTTTTAGTTTTGTTTAAGAAGGGACAGCAGTTTTTCTAACCTTTTGTTGTATTATTCTTTTCGATATTTAAATATTTGTAACCGGGACTGTCCATCCATTCAACTGTTCAGAAAAACATATCAAACTATTCGACCAATTTTCATAAAATTTCATTCTAACATTTCTTATATTCCTGTGTGTGTTTGTTAGTGTTATACTTCATCACAGTTGGTGCCAAACTTAGCAGGTTGTTACTAAATCGAAAATATTCGTAATTTTTCATTTAAAATCTGAAGATCCAAGAAAAAAAGAAATGCTCAGAATCCGTTTTGTAGTTTTGGCTGTGCAATACATGAAATATGTTTTAAACGAAAGTTTCCACAATTCACATATCTATTTTCATCGAAGAACTGCGTTTATGAAGTTATAATTTAGACACAATCACCTCTATCCTCCTTCAACTTTCTACCCCCCAACCATTGTTATTATTTTCTAATTGAAAGTAGAATATTCCGTCAGATGGTAATTTATGAGGAAAAAAAATTTCAGAGAAGTTCTACGAGTAGTCGTTGGTTAGCTACTTAAATACATTGAAATCCAATATTGTGAATTAGTTTATTGGCCATCATTATCGACGGGGTTGTCGGTAATTAAATTCTATTTTTGTATTCCTTTCATATTATTAAATCTCCACTCAAGTAAACATTTTGAAAGCATTGTCTTTACTTTCTGTAAGCTATCAATATTATATCGTTCACAAAACGTAACGAAACCACAGAGTGGTGTTATGATTTGTACTTTTTTAAAAGAAAAACTTAACTAGTCAATTCTTCTGTTTTGGACGTCGATTTTTTAGTTTAGTGTATTATTTATTTTATTAATTCCGATAGAATAAGGTCTTCCAACCGTATTAAATACGGTATATTTCGTTCTCGCCGTAAGATGATGTCCATTTGTTCGAGCTAGAAGTATGTTCAGTTCATCGCTACTTATGTGGTTAATTACAGTTTTGTATCCATTTGTTGGGCGTTTGTGAAACCATTCTTCATTATTGATGGAAACATTCCCGCTATTACTTTCGATCTTGCAATGGCGTTGAAACGTGTCAATTATCTATATTTTTTCTATTCATTCCCTGTTTTGTATTTATTTATTATCAAATTTTATTACTTTAATTTTTTTTGTGAAGTCAGTCCGAATAAGGTTTTATTTATTCTGCTGACTGGGAACTGTTGCTGTGCAATGCGAATGAAGTGCCTTACTTTTATGACAATAATTTAATCCCATAGATGACTGATGTCCTTTTATATATTATGTTTTATATTACTTCTGGTTCTTTTTTCGTTATTTGTATTAAAAAAATGTCAGTTGCATTACATTTTGTTTCTTTTTGTTTATAACTTTCACACGTTATACTTAATATTTTATTTGTGATTTTTACGTTTTATTGGCCGTTGAAAAATTATACTTAATGTGTGCCTTCCAATCTCAGTGATTCTTACCTTAATACATTATTGTGTTACTGTTTTTCCTCAATCCAGTTTGCATTTGTAATCGTGATTTTTTGTGTACCTACTTGAAGAAAATTATGCCTTTGAACCAGAGAAAAAACATTTCTCTCAATTTTTACGCTAGTTATTGTAATTTTTCATAATATTAATGTGTAATTTTGTAATTATATGAATCCGATATTCGTAGTATGTTTTATCAAGATATCCTATCAATTTTTATAATATTCCCGAAAAATTCTTTGAAGTATCAGTTGCTTTGTACAATACTGTTTGGTATTCGAATGGGTTTCCCCACTCATTAATTTGCTACACAATCCAAAATTTTCATTCAACTTCTCCATTTTTCATTTTTTTTTGTTTGAAAATGAAATTATAATTGGTTTTTTAGAAAAGGTTACTACAATTCACAGTAAAAGTTTTTATTGCAGGTTTTATTACAGTCAAGTTCAAACTTTCATAGAATGATGCAAATTTTTCTCCGTTTTGTTGTGAAATGTTTTTTTTATTTCGACCTTATAAGAACGGTAAGTACATGGTGTAATTAGGTGAGTTAACTCCAATCTCAGAGTTAACTCGCCAATTCCCGCGGGTTAACCCTGGTTCATTCTCAAATTTTAATAAATTCGATATGTTTGAACTGTAAAACAACCAAAAAAAGCCCTTCTGGTGATTATAGATTATAAGTAACTATTCATGAATTATAGTCTGGAAACATTTTTTTTTTTCAAATGTTTTTGATCAAAGGCCCGTGAAAGTCATACAGTTTTCATATTTAAGTAGAGGATACTTACATGAAAATCTTTGATGTGTAAACATGTAAGTGCTCGGTCTACTGTAGGGGAGAATTATAATAATTGTAAATCATACGAGTTAATGCTTTCGTTTGTGTGTGTTAGTTGATATGTAGGTGCGTGTGGTTGTGTGGGTGTGTGTGCCATGCGCATGCACACAATCATACATCTACACAATGAGAATTACATTCAGATGTTAATTTTTATGTTTACCCAGCAATCTTTCATGAGTATTGCAGCAGAACTCAGACCATTTTTTCATTCCTTTAAATGTAGGAATAAATTTGACAATAGGCAGATTGTGATATCAAATATGCATAATTTTTAATGTATGTGCAAAACTGAATCGAATTATCTTATGTTATACCGGTACCACACATATTTCACTGTTACTTAATGCACTTTTTCTTTGCCCTAGCTTCTGCACAATATTTTCATCAAAATATGTAAGATTGTTTCATGATTACTTGTTCAAAGTTAACTAAAGAGTAAATGTCAATTATTTACTTTTTTTTTTTTTTTTTTTTTTTTATAATATGCTGTGTATTATTTTTCTACAGTGTAAATAAAACTTGTCACAGTTACGTCTTTACGGTTTATTGGCGTGCGAGAAAAATTTAAAAATGCATATTCTGATTAAGGTGACAATATTAGAACTTAGTTATATATAGTGTGGAAGTGGCTTATAATTTTTATTGAAAGAATAAGAAGAATAATGTGTTTTACTCTATTTTTTTTTTTTTTTTTTGACACGTATACTCCATCCAACATGAGAAGAAACCTTGACAACCATCGAAGTAAACGCTGACCAGCCAATGCAATTGCTTTAAATTGTTACATACATAGATTCCATTTTTAAATTGGTAAGAGGAAGTAAAGTAGGCGGCATTTGATGGGCAATTTTAAACTACTGAAAATATGTAACAAGTGTTTATGCATGTATATTTATATGAAGTTTTATCGATTTTTAAAATTGTATATCTCCTAGAAAAATCTAAAAATGCATGTATTTTTTTCATCAAACGTTCAATGTTTCTTTCATTAATTGTAAAATTTTCAAAAAAATTAAATTATCCAGCTCTTTATCTGTCTGTCTTGTAAATTAAATTCTTACGTAAATCTCCCATAAAGAATTAATAAGGAATTTGAAAATTGGTAAAAATGCTAACGTTCCTACAAGTACTTCCTCTTGTGAATAATGCTGGGCATCTTGCTGAATAAAATAATATTCAAAGTGTATTTATTGACAACATAATGCTACAGACAAGGATCATCTTATATTGGATGGAGTATAGGTACATAGTTCCAGAATTTTAGTTCAAGGGAATTCAACTTTTTTTGTTATCGCTGACTATGGCTACCATTTGAGATCCTTTACCCTCATCCCTCGGTAATATTACCTCACAAATCATACCTAATGACATTATTTTCCTATTTCAAACAAATTTTTTTAATGTACAAGGTCTGTACGAAAAGCGTGTAGACTGAGTTCATGAAATCGTGAATTTTTTTTTTACAAATAAACATGGTTCCCTTCAAAGTACTATTCCGAGAACTTACAGACTGTTACAAATGATTTTTTCAACATTTAAAACAGTGTTTCTAATCTTTTCTTTTTAGAACTTTTATTTTCAAGGCTACAGTACTTTAAATGACCATCACACCACCCAAATAGTAACTATATGATGGATTTTGATTTGGGTGAATAGACAGTGGTCACACTTTGTTAGGTTTGACAAATTTGAAGGGTGTCAATTCACAACAATGTTTGGCAACACTTCACACAATACCGTTCCTGTTACCAAAAGAGCTGTTAGAAAAAAATTTTTTTGCCAGAACTCTTCATACCGTACTGTCCAAGTTTTTTAAGAAATTCAAATATGCGTTTCCACTACTAATATTCAGTCATTTATCAACCAGTCAGCTAGTTATTTGGCTATCTTTCATCATAAATTTGTGTGCTTCATTAAAATTATGTGTGGAGGTGGATACGGGGGATCTCTCCTTCTTATTTCTTATTCTGTTAACTTTCGCCTCTTCCTCAACTTCCTTATCAACTTGGAAAATGTCAATTGTTGTGGGGTAGTTTCTCCTTACAACCAAGCTGTAATATTTCAAGAATTTCTGATCCTGATTTATTTGATTAATTTAGTAATTTGTGTTGTTCATTTTTGTTTCATTTCATATTTTTTGTGAATTGTGACATCATTAAAAAAATAAACTGAAGTTAAGTACCATAAATTTGAAATTTGATATCTTAAAAAGCTTAAAAAAATTATGGTAGGTCAGAAATGCATTAGAAAATATGCTCTATTTGTATTTGATGTGTCCATGTTGCCCGAAGATGAGAAAAAAAATCTATTTCACAATTTTGAGAAATTCACAGAATGGATAGAGCTGAAATTTTTACAAATGGTAGTTTTTATATATACAGGATCAGGTCTGATAAGATTTTGATGCCTCTTGGTTCAGTAGTTTCCAAGAAAACAGGAAAATAATAAATTGAAAAAATTGCTGGCAAAGTGGATTTTCAACGATTTAAAAAATATAAATAAAAAGAATCGGTCATTAGACTGAAATTTTTATGAAGAATAGTCCTTATGTAGGATGAGGTCTAATAAGAGTTTAATCCCTATTAGTTTTGTACTTTTCAATACGACTGAAAAAGAAAAAACTGTTGGAAGAGTGCACCTCTCACGTAACAGATTTTCACAAAATTTTGGGCCTGGGAATATACTTATTTTTTTATCTTTTCTACCTCGTTTTGTTTCAAAATCTCTTTCTGAGAGCTGTAATTGATATTGATAGTTTCAGATTTAAACTTGTTCTTTTTTAAATTGTTCTAAATTCTACTTAATGGTTTTTATGTCAGTGTCAATACAGAAAACGGAAAACTCGAAGTATTGTGAGAGCTTTCGTTTAAATGTTAATTCAACGCTATTCCAACATGCTACCAAATTTGACTGAGATAATTAGCCCTACCTATTGTGTTTTGATGAACTTTTTTCGCATTCATATCGACAATTTATTTCGCTATGGGCAGAAACTTGTAAAATTTCAAAAAAAAATTTTTAATATGTAGGTACCTACTTCTTTGTTGGTAAATTGATGCTAACGAAATAATTGTAGAAATGGTTGAGTGAAGTGTAAATTATTGGTTGGTAATACAGTTATTCAAAATAAGTTTGGAACCTCGTTTGGCAAGCCAGTAGATACTGGATAGAACAATGTACCTACAACATAAGAAAACAATGTGAGAAAAAAAAAACATGTATTAGAAGTTGTATAGTCCTACTGTGAAGGCGCAATCGTGTTTCGAATATTGAAAAATCACACTTCTCAACTCATGACAGAAGAAATGTTGATCAGTGGAACACAATATTTGACTGGAGCATATGGTACTGCTAGCTGAGACGAGAAAACAATTATATCATCATGTTTTGCGTATTTTCAAAATGGTAGGAGCTAAAATGCATTGAAAATTCAGAAAATTAAATTACTTTTAAAAGGCCAAAAAGGCTGAATTTTCTGATTTTTTTTTTGAAAACCAGCTAAAGTAATCTATTTTTTTCTAAAATAAATTTTGAGAAACCTTTCGATTTTCCAAAGAAAATTTCTCTCGAAGGTAGAGCGCACTTTAACTCTTGACTTTGTTGTACCAATTTATACAGTTTCGCATCTGTGGTTAATAATTTAATACACAATATACCTACTATTCGTGTGACAAAGAAAAATTTTTTTTGGCAAGTTTGACAAAATTTTTTCAAGCAATAGCCTTATTGATCATTATTTTTTGAGGGTATGTGAGATAATAAAAAAAGTTAGCCCCCCATTATTAAGCCACTGGCTAGGTGGTTTCCTTTTCTATCGATGTTACAAACTGTCATTTATTCTCTTCGGAGGTTAGGGCTGGGGTACTAAAATCATGAACAATTATTTTCTTGGTTAGTTGAGGTGGTAGCTTATAAAATTCCACAAAATACGACAGTAGTTGTAAGTGAAGACATAACACTTTCACTACTAAATTCACGGTGAACTGAAAAACGACTTTTTTTTTTTTTGAAAAGTAAGTTTAAAAGGTGCATTCTATAAAAAATTTTGTTTTATTCAATTTCGTTTAATTTCATTTTGTCATCCCATTTTCGTAGGTCGTTACTACATACCGCATACCTCAAACAGAAAAGTTTTCAAAAAAGAAAGTTCTATCCGTTAGACTTACTCAAGTACCGACTCTATGACGGAACTTTTTTTTTTGGAGAGGGTTATCAAAAAGAGAAGAGAAGGAACTGGTGAAAAACCAAAAGAGCCAAAGAAAAAAAGTAGCAAAAAATATTATTAAAAAATAAAGAATTCAAAATAGGTAACGTCGATTTTATTCATCCTCGATCATGCAAATTCCACGAATAAAACGTTCAGGTCATTTACTCAGTTAACTCGTTTCTAATAAATTTAACTGCACTAGCGGTAGCATTGGAGCTACCTACACTTTATTTGCATCATGACTTGCCATTTCAGTTTCACTGGTACCTACCTATACACACAGTATTTATATTTATCTGAATCTAGCAGAAAATAAGATATCAAACCGAATTTTCCATTTGGTGTAAGAAAAAATAAAAAGAAAAAGAAAAGGTGTTATCTGTTGAAGAAGCCATATGCATATTTTTGCATACAATTTCCTTTAACTATTAATTCTATGTGGTAAAGTGAAGACTGCCGGAGAGTAGTTTTTAGTAATTGAATGATATCGTTAAATGATCTGGTTTTTCCAAGGTTATGTAGTTACCAGGTATATAGAAAAATAACCACGCAAGCACCAATGCAACAAAATCCATATTGGCGAACTACTTTCAATAAGGCGCCATTATTTTTAATTTTAACATGTTACCAAGTTATTTCCACTTTTGGTGCAGTGTTTTGAAAATTTCTCGAAGCATGTTATGACTTCAATGACACATCAAATTAAGAATAAGTATAGTCTACCACAATTTTTTTTTATTCTTAATAATCGTAAGTCTAACTTATACTAAAGATCCTCTAAGATGAGTAGACGCATACGCCATTTTTTGTCTAATTTCGAATCTTTGTTTTGCATCTATAAGTAATTTCAATGGGCAGTGGCAAAATACAAAATCATTTTTTTCAATTACGTATTATTTTAATTACATGAAATAAATAATTTGGATAATTGAAAAGAATTTCTCATTGGAATATTGAATTTAAATCGATAGATCTGGCGAAACAAAATGAAATTACCAGAAATTACAATTGTGGTTTTACCTGGACAGTTGATGGGGTATGAGCGTACTTGGCTTAGAGGCTCTCTACTTATAGTAGTCGAGGAATATTAAGCAAAAACATACGTTATGGATAAAAAATTTCTCCAGAAGTTATAAATTTAAATTAGTAAGTACACCCAGTGCACTACATAGAAATGGTTGTACCAAAGTTATTTCACAAAAAAATGATTAACGCTCACTATTTTGTACTTCATATTACACTTATTTCATTGAAAAAAAAAAAAAAAAAAAATTAGCTCTCTGTAAATCGTAAACATCTCCTGTTTTCTCATTTTACATAAAATTTAAAAAAAACTGAAAAAAACAAGAAAATCTTTCTTAAAAAAAAGTATATTTTTGAAGATTAAACCTTCAATCAAAAGTTCCATAAAGTGAAAAACTCAGAATTAAAAAAAAAGAAATCTATGCATAGGTATAAGTACCTAACTTCCTATTTTTATTTTTGTTAATATTTAGATTTTGTATTTTGGTTGCCAGTTTTCATTGGTTTTTTTCATCAACGATCCATAAATTCAGTTTTTTTTTCTTTCTTCGGAAAAACTTAATACACCATGTAGATATTCCGCAGGCCTGGGGATTAGAACTGTTGACCCATGGGAATACCAACCTCGATCTTCACCATCACTAAAATATGGCAACCATATACACACGAGAGCTTATTCCTCTTATATGTGGTCGCCACACTACTCCCCCCCAGTACAGCAGTGCGCAGTACAAATCAATGGAGGCAGAGCTACTAACAGATGGGTAGGTGTGTGTAAGGGAGTGGTGGATGCCCCTTCCAATATATCCCCACATCGCACCTGTACATTCTACCTCTTTCACCACTAGAGTGCTCAATGCCATCACATTGTGAGGTGGAGAGCAGGTGTACTAGCAGGCTGACATGTTCTTCCAAGAGATGGCACTGCCCTCACCATCCCTCAGATCACGTCGAGGTCACCAATGTAGGTATTCCGCCAGTCTAGAGGTTAGAATGGTCAACCGACAGGAATACCTACCTCGATCATCACCATCACTAAAATATGACAACCATATAAACACAGCCACGGCACTGGGTAATGGTGATGAGAGCTTACTCCGCCTATATGTAATCGCCACACACCATACTAAAAATCAACATATTTGAAATTTTAAAAATCGTACCTGCCAAGTTTCACCATCATTTTCCACATCAATCTGAAAACCATTTCAAATTTTCAGCTGAGGAGGAAGAATAATTAATGCCTTAGAAAATCATGAGTTTCAAAAGACTGCATTTTGAAAAATATATTTTTGTAACTTTTTTAGCCTGACTGACCTGAAAATATGTAAACAGGGTGTTTGAATTTTGTATGGCAAGCTCATAAATATAAATAAAACTCGATAAACAAAGAAAACAAATCCCTGAACAAAAAGTTGTATAATTTGAAAATTATAACCAAATTTAATGCACTATATATTGGGATGTCCAGTGGTGAACTTATCAAATATGCTATCACTTCTGAAAGGGTGTTCATGGAGATTTTTTTCATCTTTTTACATGCTATTTCCCATAAGGAAAAAAGTATCCATATCTTCTTTCTGGATCAGTTATTTTTTATTCAACTGTCAATTTTATAACTTACTAGTAACAATAATGAAATGAAATCATGTTTTAGTCATCAAAAATTTCACTTCTCACATTAAATATTTCCTTTCCTAAATGCCTGTTTTGTATTTAAAAACAGTTACCAAACATGCATGACCACCCTTCCTGCACTTTTAATTTCTGCCACCAGAGTGAGACTCTTGTTTTGGACCACGGATGGAATACCACTACGATTTAGTGTCCATTATTGATATTTTATCATTGTCTAATTTTGTTAAGGTCCTGGTATTTGGATACTGTTACTACGTATTTTGGTAATATTTGTGATTCTGTTTCCAAATTTTCTCGGTTGGTGTTTTCATTTCTGGTATTGGTATTTGTATAGTAGTATTATAAGTTCTATTTTGTTTCTAGTATTTTTTGATTTTTCTTCTCTTTTTTCTTCTTTTGAAAATAATTATGTTTGATAGGACTAAACCATCTTCCATCAACCGACACCAGCAATGGGACTATTCCACAAATGTAAGAATGTTATGTGACTTTGCGTCTAGTTTGACTCAAATATTTTTGGAATAGCTTGCCTGATGTAGTTTGGTGTAATTTGGTGTAATTTCATCAAACAAAGCTAATTTAGTCTTAACAAGTTGAAAAAAGAGTAATAGAGAAAGAATGGGGGGTTGTTGATGAAAAATTTGAATTTTTTACGAATACCACTAGCAGAACCTTTTATTTAAGTACTGTTTTGGTAATGGTATTAAATATTACAGTATTGCCAGTATTAGGAAATAATGTTATAGAATTGAAATGGTTTTATAGGTTCGAGTGGACCATCATTGTTATTTTTAAGGCATGAGTTTCCAGTCTTGGTTATGTTTCTGGTATTGGTGTTTGTAGTGTTAAATAGTTTCTGTTATCCATTATAATAGCAGGATTCCATCCCTGTACTGCACTTTCCAGTTGTATTTTGAGTATTGAAAAATAACAATTTTCAACTCATGACAGCAACAATAGATTGTTAATGCTATAAACCAGAGTTTAAACTCACATTCTCCATTCTCTTATTCTCAATTGTATTCTGTAAAAGTAGAAAAGTTTTAACTTTGGAGAATAAATCAATAGAAAAAGTATCTATAAACCAGAACAAAGCGTTTCCTTTAGTAAATTTTTTAGATACTAGATCAAAGAGAATAAATCAATAGAGTATGAGCAATCTTTAAAGAAAGTTCTTTATTACCTTAATTCTGTAGTACCCCTTTATCATGGAAAATTATTAAAACCCTGTTTCCAACGCTAATGCGATAACTTGATGACTGGTTGGTAGGTGTTGTTAAGTTAACAAAAATTGTTACAGTGTTTACAGTTTTGTAATAATTCTCTGAAAATGTTAATTAGCAGAGTGCGATTTTTGACTGGCAAAAATTATAGTAGGTACTGACTAAAAAAAAAATTACACTGCTATGTTTTACCTATTGGTACATTTAAAGGAGTTGGAAAACTTTGAAAATTCAAAAAATTAAATTTTTTTGTGAAAGGGCAAAACCTGGTGATGTAATGTTTTCTTCATCTCGGCTTGTGCAAACGTTTCTCTCTGTCAAAAATAAATTGTATTCTACTGATAAAAATTACTGCTGTGGTGGTCTGAAAATTGTGATTTTTCATAATTCGAAACACAGTAGCCTTTTCAATTTGGGAATATGCAACTTTATTTTACTCTGTTTAATGTTTGCCAATTAGTTCTATTCAAATTTACAGGGATATTAAACGAAGTCTAAACCATTCCCGACCATTTTTCCAAATACCATTTTCCAACTGAATCAGTCATTTCAAAAAATCACTTATTCCACTCGTGGTAGTTTTGAGTAAAATAAAAAAATTGTCTCATTTGTGACAAAATTGACTCAGAACCTCAAGCTCGTAAATGTGGAGACCCTACATCATCCATTTTAGGTTTCACTAAAGAAATCCATCATACGACCCTCATAACACTTGGAATAGGAAAGAGAAATTCTGGAATGAAGTCCTTTTTGAGCATTCAATTTTTTTTACCTTGAAAAAACGGCTATAACTTGGAGAAAAATAGTGAATTTATTGCAAAATAATATTTCAAGGCATCATTGAGAACAACACCCTAAATTCCCTTTGCCCAGACTGTGTACAAACAGCTGGTTTACAAAAAAACAAAATTGAGTATAATGGAATAAAACCCTTTTTGCAAAAAATTGACAAAAAAATCTAATAACTTTGGTGCGGATAGACTAGACGGTACTTCTGGTATGTTTATTTTTCTTCTCATTATAGAGGTTTAAAATGCTTAATTTTTTATCAATAGTTGCGAGTTTGGAAGAAATATTTAATATAACGTAAAATTTATTCTAACATGCTACCAATTTTGGTGCGGATCGGCTGAACGGAACCTTCCGGTAGGTTCGATTTTATTCTTATTTTTGACTTAAAAAAAGCGTAACTCTCAATCAATAGCCATAAAATTTATTGCTATCGTTATTTACGATCTAGTATACATAACTTCTTAACAATTTTGGTTTTTAATTGTCTGGTTTTTAAAACTTACATTTTCTGGCGAAGTGACTGCTGCACAAGAGTTTTTTAGAAATGGCTTTGATTCGTTTGATTGGATTAATTAAATCGGAAGAGTGATCTATTTTCATGTTGTCCACTTACCCTTGTAATGGTCAAAAGGACAAAACTATTTACCTTGCGCTTTTATGGGCAAAATTAGATTAAATTATTATTTGAAAAATTATCGAGACTACAATTTTGATTGAACAAAAAAGTGACCCGAACATTTATGCTATAAAAAATCGTTTGTTTTCCTTTGGTGCTGTCCATTTTTGAAAAATAGATTGAATTAAGAATGATATTTGAGAAAAATCATACTCGTAATTTCGCCCTTGAATTGTTAAATAAAAAACTTAGTACAAGTTGATTTGAGGTTGACCATGGAAAAATAATATATACCTACATATGTGATAGACTATCTTGTTTCATTTTCCTGACGTATCAAAGAACACTTTCCACTAAAATTCAGCTGAAGGAATAATTTTTTCTCACTAAAAATATAGTATTCCTAGACTATATAAGTATATTGTAGAAAATTAATCACCTAATATTTGATGTTTTGTTCAAGATCGCCTAAGTATACTATATTATTAGCCACAAAATGGGGAAGTTTTTCATTGTAATTTTAGTAATACGAGTTTCTTAAACGGCTGGCATAGGTGAAACGAATTTGAATCAATATGAAATTTTTTTTTTCTTTCATATAGCCTAGGTAGGTGGGTAATCCAGTTATTGAGGGAATCTATCGCATTTAATGTTTGAGATATGAAGCATTACAGGTACTTACGTAATATTCAAAAATTTCACACCAAACTGGAGTATTACTGGTCTCTCTTTCTCTGTTTGTGTGTATGTGTGTGTGTATGTGTGGGTGTGTGTTTTTCTTGCGTGTCTATTTACGTGTAGGGTTAACCTCATTCGGAAATTTCAACAAGATATGTTGATTTCATGAACTTTTGTTCGTTCTATGGAGTCGTGAACAAGAGTTCAAGGTTTGTACGGTTGGGTGGAGCTGGAAAAAATTCTGCGAATATATTGTACATTCGTTAGCCTCAAGAATGTTGAATTTCAATTTATCACTTCCTCGATTAAGCGACAATGGAAGGTTGATATCTTGATTGACTGTACAAACTCTTAGCTTATTTACGACAGTACAGTCCAAGCAAATCAAAAATGAAGTTAAAAATGTTTGATATCTGTGCAGTGGCGTAGCCAGAGCACAATTTTAGGGCGTTTTGACAAAATTTTCTCTAGCAAAAGCCTAATTAACGATTATTGTTTGAAGGCATGTGGGGATATAAAAAAACTTCGAGGATTTAGACCCCAAAACCTCCCATTATTACGCCACTGTATCCGTGAAAAGATAGTCTCCTAAAAGAGTGATAAAATGCTCCACTCCCATACACGGCGTACTTCCACCAGATGAGACACAAACGTGTGATTAAGTTTATTTTTATAAGCTTTTATTCTACTAACTACTGCAATTTTAAAATTATACTAATACTGCAGCCAACCTTCCGCAATGAAATAATGTTTATTTCACACGATGCTAAAGCCAAAAAAAAAACTTCAATCCACAGATATCTTTACTATACAATACATAAACCTAAATACCTAACTTACCTGTTTTCAGCCACCTTTGCTTCCTCTTATCGCACCGCAACAAAGTAAACAAAAGCTATTGTCATTTTACACACACAAGTGTACCTACTAACCATTTATATCATACTTATACACACTCGATCTAATGTTTGAATACAAAATACCTCATTAAAAATAACAAGAAAATTCATTTTTTTCCTCTATAACAATAATTTTTGGTATCCTGGTTTCAATCTTAAATACTATTAGAACATCCGCACCAAATATGACATTAAAACACGCATTAATAAACATACAGGACTTATTTGAAAATAGCCTTTTCTGCATAAGAAATGCACTGTACACAACATTTTTTTGCCAACAAGCCAGGGGATTGATGCTACATCTCAACGCTCCATTAGGGTCAATACTCAACATAGTGAAAGCGACAAGTTAGGTACCTAGGTTAAATTATATATAGTGTAGATATCTGGGCTTCAACCATACTTCAATAGTTCTGCACTCAGCCAACCTTTCGCAACAAAATAATGTTCTTTTTGTATGAAGTTAAAGTCAAAAAAAAATGAAAGCTTATTTTTTAAAAACTCATTTTTAACTTAAATTTATTTTCAATTATTCTCATTGATTAAGCGACATACAATAAAATATTTCGGTATAAAAATAATTTATATAGAATTTAGAATAAAATAGTTCACATACATTTTTTTGCATCTATCATAGTGGCTGAGATATAGGGAAGCATAGGAGGGTATTTTTTCTTCAAAATTATATAATCATCGGTATAGCTAGGTAGCCACATTGCATGGAGATAGGAAATTAATGGAGCTTTTTGGTACCTTCTGCATAATGATTATTTGAAATGAAAGAAGCTTATTCAATAATTTTTGTTGGTTGCTTTATTCATATTCAATGATCATGATCCTTGTATTTAATGTGAGATCTGTAAATTTTTATCTCTTAAATTCCCTTTGTTTTAGTTCCCAAAAAATTTTCTCACAGTAGAATACCACAGTAATTATTATATGATGCTCCAACTTTGAAATCCTTTACTTAAGTCATGAGAGTGAACATTTGATTTTGAGACTTAATAAAAAAATATTCTCTTAAAGGAATAATCATGCTAATTTCTACATGGAAAAGGGTTGATCAATGCGCTTAATTTTGTCCGATATACACAGTCCCTTCCAATGTATCAGCTAAGCTATAAAGCTGAGTTTACTACAATCATTGGTTTGTGCTACTTACTCTTTAATGTATCAAATAGTACGTATCTTTTCCAGAGATTGAAAAATGGAAATGGAAACCATATTTTTTTGAGTAAGTTGGAAAAATTATGAAATGGAAACAGAATCAGAAACAAAATTAACCCATTAGTTTCAAGACCAATAATGAAAATGTAATGGAAACCTAATGATGGATCGTTTCCGTTTCCATTTCTCAAAAGATTAATTTTCGATCAGGGAGAAATTGTTTATTTCTTCACGGCGCCTTTTACATATACTTAGCCTATATGCAAGTGGCAGAATATCACCAGGAAAAAGGGCCATTTTACATAGGTACCTATGTCTATAAACAACCAAGTTCACTTTTCCGTAATTAAGCAATAATATTATTTAAAATTCTGTTCACAAAACTTTACCTGTTTAACCGAATAAATAATAACCTCTTTTTTTCATTGAAAATAATATCGAACTCAACTAGTTGGTTAAAACACTATTTCACAACTATTTCTAATTTCGGATGATTATTTGAACACATATTTTCAGAAAATAATGTTTTCCATACCCCAACGACAAAATATACCTACCTACAGTTATTAAGAGCGAGATGAAGAGATGGGAGAACGTCGAAAATCTTTAATTTTGATTATGTTATTTATGCAGAAAACTTCAAACGATAGAATGAAAATGTTTTCCTGTAACTTCTTTTCAAAATGGATACCCTGATCATCTTATTCGACTAGGCTGGAGCGTACAATGACGTAGATTAATAAATAAGTACGTGTTCGTATTTGACTATCAAATAAAATATACCAGCAGTTCGTATAAGCTAAGTGCTTGCGATAGTTTCATTTGCTCTAAAAACTTGGTAAACATCTCCACGAATCACTCACTGCTGGGTATTATAGGCATAAAATAGGTGCATAAGATTTGATTTTTTATTTTTTTTTCTGAACGTAAGACTTAATTTATTTGTGCGAAAGCAAAAAACAATTATTCTCAATCCGCTATATAATAGGTAGGCCTAGATACCTACGCAATAAATAAAACGCCCGTATTGAATGTTTTTTTTTTTTTCTATTTCTTTCAAAAACACGCCTAACAATTGAAATATTCGCATTGTTTTGGTGCAAGGTCGCGTCAAAGTATACTTGGGTATCTGATATAATGGTTTATTAAATAAAGTGGAAAAAAAAAAAAAATCGAAATCGAAACCAATGAACTTTCTCCGAACATGTGACGAAACGAATAATCGTAATATAGGAACAGGAAAGAAGAAAAAATTGTGACGCCAAGTGACTTGTTTTATGTTTAGCCTAGAATACGTGATTTGTGTATTTTTAGATTCAAAAAAATTTATAGTACCTATATCTTGTTATATTTTACGTTGTTGTATCCGTTCTCCTTGAAATACGGTAACTGCTGAATTGAAAAATGATTCATAAATTTCTTAGAATTCCAGTAAGCTATATACCCAACAAGATTTTATTATTTATACTTGTACCAATTTCACTTTTTTTATCATTTTTATAAACCTAGGTTGAAGAAAAAAATTTAAAAACTACTGATCGTAATATGTGACCTACAGTACTTAAGACAAAAAGAATTATTTTGACGACAGTCTTCACAAAATTAGTGTCTATAAAGCTTCAAAATGCTAATGCTTTATAAAAATGATTAAAATTCATAACATTTTATTCCGGTTATCGGATTTCATTCTCTAATTGATGGATTATATAATGAAAAATTAATTTGATAACGAACTAATGGTGAGTAATTAATTTCGACAACCGAGTATGTAGGTACGTATACCTATACAGTTATATATGTACCTGCTCCATTACAGATAGGATAAAGTGTTAGAAAGTCTATAGTTTATTTCACTTTGTATTTAAAAGTACTTAAGTACATATTATTTATGGATACCAGGTCTTTTTTTCTTCTTCTCTTTGTTTTTGATTTCTTTTACGTTGACAAAAGTTTTTCTAGATAGGTGCCAACTTGGCGCTCTGTGATTGGCTGGAGACATTTTTAGTTAACGAGAAATTTAAATATTGTTAGTTACAATACCCCGTTTACGTTAAGACAATAATGTTTGCTCATTTGTTGTCGTAATAGATGCTAGATGTAGAAAGTTTCTGGATAAATAAAAATTTTTTATTTGTGAATAGGTAGGTACCTATAATTAAATATTCGGTACTTACCAATTTATTTGAAATGCATGAAGGGATTTTTAATGTACTTATTTTCTGCAGAAAAAAGTATGAGAATATAAATAAGAAAGATAAAATTTGTATTTTTTGACTTAGGCTACTTGTACGCTGATGAAAATGTGTAAAAATTTTCACTATTTTGATACTTCTAACAGTGCCTGTAGGGTTATTTTACAGTAAAGTGGTTCTGGATGAATATTCCCAGCTTACTGGTACAGAGGAAACTTTTGCTATTTTTGTCAATTAAAAAGGTGCACAAATGTTGCAATAACAATTGTCACATTTGAAATGCACCGTAACATCTACCCTAAAATGACGTCATAATGTTTCACTTTGATAATGTTTTTCAAAATTACATGCCAGACAATTTCTCCTTCTATAACACTGCATCAATTTTGCCACATTCGAGCAGCATCTCAAAAAAGCTTATCTAGAACTGAAACATCTGTGAAACTTATTTCAATTAGGGTGTGACATGAAACATTTGAAACATTGTTTCATAAATGTTTAAATAATAATTCACCAGAATTTAGTTTCCATTCCAAAAAGTTCTTCTAAAGAGAGAATTGATAATGTTCTCAAAACTCACAGATGCTGTATTTATATCTGCCAAATTATATACCTAACCTGCCGATGAGCAGGGTTTAACTTTATCACACGTTTCATCAGTTAAACCTATTTTATCCCACAGTTTAAAGTTGTCACAAACGGGTCACAGAACTTATATTAATTTGTTTTTAAAGGAACCACCCTCCGATGATGGTATTGCCTTTGGAAGTTTATTATGAATAGCCTCTGTCGTACTTTATTACTTCTCTAACTCCCTCCAGCCTCCACTGAAATATTTATGTTACATCGATGAAATGTTTGCATGTTACAATGAGACAGGAAGGTCACAGCAGAAATGCATCGAAATGTATTCAATTGTTAGGTGTCTAAGAGATATTTTCAGTTCAACTATTATCAGGCAAAAACTTATTTTGAATCTGCCTGTTGTAATGAAGCCAAAAGTAGAAATTTAAGTGTATCTTCTTTTACTTGTGTACAATACTCTCGAGGATATAATTATCGAAATTCTGATTGCCTACTGTTCAAAAAATAATTAACGTCCAGATTAACCTATATAGACCGTATACTTTTACAATATAACTTAAACACTTTTCGTATTACGTAAACGTTAATTCCATACCAAGTTGAGACAATAGTTCTCACCTCCTCAAAAACAAATAAAAAATATGTTATACAAAAAAGGAAGTGTCAGCCAAAGGTGTTACATTCTATTATTCGAGCTTCGAATGAAGACCACAAATAATACCTTACTACTATTACAGACAAATTACCTTTCTTTTTTCTTTTATTGTTTGCTAATAATTTCAGAAACAGGTCTCGTGTCGACATTGATAGATCTCGGACCATTCAAAAAACATGAAAATTGCCTTACCTATTAAGGAAGATTGAAAGTGATTTTTAAAAAAGATGAAAGTTGCTCATTGAAAGACCAGATTGAATGATAAACCAAACGGCGTATTGTTACAATTTATTTTAAAGAACATAACTGGCGGATGTAAATTTAAACAGCTTCTGGGACAGGAAGTGAGGGCCAAAAAAAAAAGGTATTGATGGAGGCGAAAACGAATTTGTGGAGAAATGATTCATTTCCTTTCCCGTCCTCCGTTTCAGAGTGAAAGATGATTTGTCCTTATTTAAAGGCAACCTTTTCGTGAACTACATCAACCTACATCGATACGGCTATTCCACCAACATTCAAGTAAAACCCGGCGCAATGTCATGTAACATTCTTACATTTGTGGAATTTCTTTTCCAGTGCAGGTTGGTGTAGTTCTACCTATCAAACAGAATTTTTCATAATATATTGCAAAATAAATTTCAATTTTGAAATCAATTCTGAAATATTTTTCTTGAAAATTTCAAAAAATTAGATTTCATACAAATTCATATCACTGAATATAATACTTTCACTTCCATAACATATATTAAACAAGTCGAATTAACCCCCCTCCCTTCGAGCAGGTATGACACAAATAATGGCAAGATAACTCATGGTCCAAAATTAAAATTTTTGCTGAAAACTTTCAAATATAATTATAGCTTTCATTTTTTTTTGAATTTGGGTTTTTTAGAACTAATATTAAAATAGAACACTTACCTTAAGTAGAATTGAGAACTAACATTCAAACAGAATAGGTCCGAAAATAAAAATTTTGATGAAAATATTCAAACTTACTTACAGGCATTTGAGTTTTCATTTCTCAGAATTTACACTAAAACTGTTAAGTAAAATTGAAAATTATCCTTCAAGCGGAACAGTTCTAGAACTAAAATATTTAGTGATAACTTTCAAACTTAATTACATCTTTAGGTTTAGTAATAGAGAATTTGAAGTGAAATTTGGCCAAAACAACCTAATAGGGGAGGTCCAGATTTTTGTGAAAATAAGTCAAGTTAGAGGGGCAGAATGCTGGAATAGAAAAATGCAACTTCTATTTATATTAGATAAGGGTATAAAACTGTATAATACTGTATGGGTTTATTATATTTTGCAAGAAAATTCAACTATTTTACCCATCCTTTTTTATTCCCCTTTCAAACTGGCTATTTGTTATTCGGTAGAATTTTGAACTTGAACTTTGAAATTTTGAATTTTCACTTCTCAGAGCTGGCGATTAAACTGTGTAAAGTAAAACTGAGACCTAACTTTCGAACATTACAGGTCTAGAACTAAAACTTTTGATGAAAAGTTTTAAACTTAAGTGACGCTCATAGTTATATGAGTTTTCACTTCTCAGGACTGACATCGACAGAAAATTCATTAAGTAAAATTAAGAACCAACTTTGAAAAGAACATTTTTAGAATTGAAATTTTTGAACTAAATTACAGCTCTCAGAATAGAGCTTTTGAAATGAAACTTAGTATAAACCATCTAAAGATAGGCACTTTTATGAGATTAAAATTTTGTGAAAACCTGTCAAGTGGGAGAAGCATGATGCTGCAACAAAAAAAAAGGCAACTTTAACTTATTATATAGTAAGATGTTCGAAAACATCTATTACATATAATGTCCTGTCTTACACAATAGTATAAAGGCTGCTATAAAAGACCAATGATGTTACGACAAAGTATCTCCCCCTAGATATTGTTTCTTGTTAAGATGATAGAGGTCAAAACAATTTTCTAAAATTAAAGAACCAAAACTTGAACTTGTTGAAAAAAACAACGTTTTAAAACTTTTTATTTGTTAATTTTGGACTATCCAGTCCATCTCTCCTACACTTGCGAATACTTAATCACATTAATAATAATTAATCACACGTTTCTAATTTCATTCTTTTACCTTGTTTCACCACTACACTAACGTTACCTATGTTTATTCATACTCTGTACATTCGCTCGATCACACCAGTACATCTTTGCAACTCTTCGTAATTTGTCATCTCATCCGACAATCTTCTTATCTTTGTTATAAAACTGTATATTGAAGAATAATATATTAACCTTTGATGACTTAGTCAATTACAATCGACTACCTCTTTTACATTCCACATTCACTTTCCTTACTTGGACCTCATCACTTAATAGAATTTTTCAGAACTGTTAATGAACATCATACCTACCCAACAATAATAAAATCACGTATAGTGTGGTATAGTGTGAGTATTTGTTTGAAACATTGTATAGTCTTCAACTTATCATTTACCCAATACATCGGAGAAATAGTATTTAGCGTACAAAAATAAGCAATAAAAAGAGGAAATAAGTAGCCTACAAAACAAAAGCAAATAAGAGCACCAAGCCTAATAAGAAAAAGTGTACTTACTGTAATAAGACATTTTTATTGCTGTATAATATCTTCTAAATGGCCCAAATAAAAATATAAATTATGGGAAATGATTAAGGTATGTAATAGGAGACGGTATGTGGGAAATCACATTCATTACAAGTCTGTAACATTTGAAAGAAAAATATCTTCTTAAATGATAAGAAAGATGAATGAAATCTAAAATTTCAAAGTTCTATAGAAGGTTTACTTCCGTTTAAGAAATATGTTTTAATGCAAAAATTGATAGAATTTAGAGTTTTGGGTTTGAGAGGGTGGAATGAAATAAATAAAAAAAAAGAAGAAATTGCAAAAATATAAATGAATACGAATCATAATCATTGTATCCAATAATGCTATCTCTTCCTGGTTTGTGATGACAAAGTCTTCACTTCAACTATTGAAAAACTTGTCGTTATATTTTTGTTGTCTCAGATCACATTTGTGTTCCCGACCAGATGTAGGGGTTATGTTAGTTAATCAAGAGCATAGCTTGACCCTCAGGTTTTTTATAAAGGTTGTCATCCAGTTGACTTTTCCGAAGTATAACATATCTGTCATCACTACTAACCCTTCCTGATGTCGATAAAATGACTATAAGGCTCAATTTGATTTCAAAATTGAATAACCCTACTAATATCCTTCAGAATAATTTAATTGTCGTTATCCTAAATTATCCCTGCAGAGAAATGCTGAAACAGCATGTCAGTTGCCTATATTCAGGACTTAAATTACAACCAACAGAATTTGAAACAGAGACCAGAAAGGGACCCTTTAACACGCAACTCAATCTATAGTACTGTGTGTTGTTAATGCAGGAAAGCAAGGGATTTGGTTGATAATAAATTTTGTTACAAATTGTGAAGATCCTATAATTACCCCTAAAAACATAGAAATAAGCAATTTTTACTTGTTTCAGCCAAAAAGTGAAAATATTTAAAAATAAAAATAAAATAAAACTAAAATCTTGCATTTCTCAATAGATATTTTCGTTTGAGGCTACACTGTATACCTACGCGTGGGCGGAAATTAGGGTCAAAGAAAGGGTAGGTGCGATGTGGGTCTAAGTAAGGCTCATTATTATCAGGTATACGCATGAAGGTGACCAGAGATGAGCCGCCATCTTGTGTTATTCATTTTTTCAGGAATTTTACATTGTTTATTATTACAATTCATATAGTAACACAAAATGGAAGTTCATCTCTTATCACCCTCATGTTCATACCTGCTAGTAAAGAGTCTTAGTATAAGGTCAGAATGTCGGAGGCAACGATCCTATGTACCCAGGTTCTACCGCTATCATTTTTTATTTAGGGGTGGAGTGCACCCTTGAGTCACTCCAATTTCCGCCTATATGTATGTATACAATTTATTGTTCAATTTTCGTTACGTTACCCCGCGCCTGAGATCACATTTTTACGTGACTTCGATCGCTGTACTTTGTTGTATTTCACTTCAATATGTTCATTAAAATTTTTCGACTAGAATCAATCTTGTCGGCTTATTCTTCAACACTGCACCACTTTGCATATGCGAACCTGTACAAAACGAGTTTTCAGTTCAACCACGAGGTTTTAGTTCTGCGCGAAGTAACAAAAACGAAGAAAAAATGTAGTCTCCATGTAGAACAATTAAATTATTAAACAACTTTTTTGATGAGATGGACGTGTAATGTGATACGAACACGATCATATCTTCAGAGGAGAACTTTTCATCAGTACCTACTCACCAAGCTGAAGCCCTGACCTAGTCAGGTCAGAAAATTTCACCCTAAATAGAACAACCTCTTATCAGCAAACTAGTTTCGCACTTTTTTCTCGTCAAACATGGCTATTAAATTGGTACTTCTGATTTTGCTTGCATTAGATACTATGCGTACACCTGGTGCTGTTTCGATGGAATACCCGCATTCGAACCAAAAATTAGGAATTTTTAATGAAGTACGAAACGAAGCGACCGCTGTGCTGAAAGCATTATATTCTTTCTTTGAGAACTCTTTATTACCAATGGTTAAAATATCTACAGAATTAGAATTAGGCAGTCTATCGCCTGATCTGATCACAATCTAAATGCTATCCCTTTCCTATGGCAGGATACACGTTCAGATATTCTTTGCCAATGAATACTTATTGTTTTTTTGTTGGAAGATTATGCCATAGTCGTGTTCATTACTTTTTTCCTCGCTCAACGTATCTATAATCATATTTCGTCCGGAACTCGTCTTCGAAATTTTGCCCATTATAACTAATTTTCAATTCCGCACCAAAAATATTCCTCGACTATAGCCTATATATGCAATATGCATAGGTAGATATAATATACCTATACCTTTTAGGTACGTCTCTGCATTACCTGTAGTTTTTTTAGTGTATACGTGTATGCATAATATGTATACATGTATATACCTACAAACATATAATATGTGGCTTCGGTGAAAGTATACAAACCTATTTCAAAAAGAACGAAACAGGTGTCCTCTTCGACATCAAAAATGAAGAAAGCAAAGCAAAGAAAAAAAAAAGCGCGCCAATTATGAATTTGATGTTATCGGCAGCGTCAAAATATCCACAAAAATTTTTTACATTTTTTTTTCTCCGCTTCTCATATTCCCCCTTTCTTTCATTAATAAAGTGGAGAGAAAAAAATTCTTGTCTGCATGCGTTTATAACGACTCCCACCGCGTGTGTGTACATGTTGTGTCTTCTCTTCTAGTTCGCTAAAAACTAAGCATTACGTAATGAAAAAAAAAAAATAAAATAAAAATAAAGAGAGAAAAGAAAAAAAAAATATTCGACGAAATTGTACAGAAAACATGTTCGAGAGACGTACCACCACAATCCCTAGATTAGTGAGTAACTATCAAGTATAGAAGGTAAGTTGAACGTGTGGTGTGTGTGTGTGCTACTCCCAATGTCTTCTCTGTAAATTTGAATGCTTTGGAGAAGGAACTAGTGTCGCATTTTTAGCAAACCCGAACCAGTTTCGTATCGTTTTCCACACGTTTGAAATTCGTCTCGTTTTCTATATAACTCGTACTATATAAGAATTATTATTATTACTATTATTATTATTATTATTTTTTTTTTTTTCTATATTCCAAACGGAATGGGTTAAACTATTTCGATTATTACCATTTAATCTATAATTTGCGCGTTTTTTTTCTCTTTCTTTCTCCGTTTTGCTCCTTTTTTCATCCCTTTGCAGGAGAAAATTTCGTAAATTTTTTCACACCCTCCAAATGTGGTTAATGTATTTACAGTTTATAATGGTTCCTAAACACGACGTTAACGTGATGATAATACTTTATTCGTAAAGTATCTATACAAAGTGTTCGCAATTTTTTAAATATTTTTAGCAGATTTTCAAAGTGAAAATCTGCTATTGTTTTTATCACTTCCTTTAATTTTATACATCGGTTTCGCTACATTTTTTTTTTTCGTATTTTTTCCTCATTTTTTTCGTATTTTTTTCGTTTTTTTTTTTTTTTTTCGATTATTAAAATGGCTTTACAGAATTTTAGTTTACCGTTCGGTCCGGTGAGTTATTATGGGGTTGATGGGGGGGCTGGGGCAGCAGCCCAAGCAGTGCCACAATTTTACTTCAACGAAGCGCAAAATACGCCTAAAATATTCGGATACATGGATAATTTCGAGGATGATCATCGAAAACCTTATCAACAATCAGCGCATCAGCCACAGTCTCAACAACAGCAGCAGCAGCAGCAGCAGCAGTCCCATCAGCAGCAGCAGCAACAGCTGGGTCAGAATCCGCACAGACAGCAAACGCACTATACACGTGTAACGTCGGGGGGCAGCGATCCACGTAATGGGAAAACGTCGGTACACGCGATTGTCGATTACGACGACGACTTCAACGATGGTGATCTTAGTCAAGACGATTTCAACGATGTCAAACAATTTCCACTGCCAACAGTGACACCTATACAGGGTCCGATATTTATAAAGAACGGTAGTGTTCCTGTCGTACCATTATATAGTTACCCGAAAGTAAATAACGGAAGTCTTGTTCAAATACCGGTGAGTGCAAATACTGATATTTATATGCATACCTACCTACATAAATTGCTTTGATTTGGTATCAGTCAATATAATAAACGTACAACCCGTTTGTTTTAAGACAAAAATACGACGAAAACTATTTCAGAGCAAATTAAATAAAAATTATTTCAGACAAAATTCAACGCGCATGTGCGAAAAAACAGACGATGAAAGGGAGAAAAAGAGACGGAACAAAATAAGATAACAAAAATCAACTGTTCAACGAAAAAACAAATGCGTCCAGAAAGAAAGAACGATGTAAAATAAGTTTAGGTTAAATACGAGTTTTTAAAAGATAATCTTTTATTTTATTTTTTTAGCTATAGCTTCATGCCAAATAAACATTATTTTCGTTGCCGGAAGGTTGGCAGCAGTATTGGTATATTTTACATATTAAAGTGAAATCACAGTAGTGAGTAAAATAAAAGCTTATAATAAAAAACAGTCACCAACTGCGTGTATACACTAACCTATACACCATAAATGCGCCCAAAAAGGCAAAAGAAGAATATAAAAAAATAAATAAATAAATAAAAAACAGCCACCAAATACATGTATATACTAATATACCTACATAAATATCCAAAGTGCTTTCTGCATAATATTTGGCCATCTATCACACGGATTAGGTTTGTTCTATTCACCAAGTTTTTGTGTTAGAGCAGGTGTAACACCAAACATCGGGTCAGTGCCAGATTAATATCAGGGTGCCATTTACAAACTATCTATAAGGACCATAAAGAAATCATAACTATAAAAAAGTGTTTATGAGTTGTCTATATAAATGAAACGCAAATGCATGCACAGAAGTGAACAGCTTGTTGATAAGAAGCAATTTTTTTATCGTAAACATAAAAATCCACAGTAAAATTCATAAACACCAATATTCCCAACTTTTTATTGCTCTTATGGACTTACATAGACACCTCTGGACATGGTCATATAGATTGTGGGAACCACCATACTTTGTCTAATATATAATATATTCACCAGTTATAGTAGGCGGTGAAATGGCCGTGCGGTTAAGTTCACTGCTTTTAGCTTGCAAATATGTAGGTCCCAGGTTCGATTCCCCAAGCCAACAAAACCTGCATCTGGTGACCCTTGATGTGTGCTGGACATGCACACACCCTAGTGGTGCATGGGAACTCACAACTCTCCTTCCTAATCTGAGTCGCAGATAGATGGCGCCCTATATAGTGGAAATAGAACCCGTATAGGTAGTATAAGCCTGTGCGTATAGGTATAAGAGGCGTTTCTGATTCCACCCAACCTCCCACAGCATCTAATGTCGTTCAACTCGTGTTAAGTCTCTCTAGGGGGGGAGTGTGTGGGAACCACCATACTTTGTATAATAAAAAATACATTTGCCAGTTATAGTAGGTGGTGAAATGGCCGTGTGGTTAAGTTCACTGCTTTTAGCTGTAGGTCCCAGGTTCAATTCTCCAAGCCAACATAGATCAATAAAGTAATGATAAGCAAGAAATTAATAACTCTTATAGCTGCTATGTAGACATAGCTACAAAGCTTATGAATAGTTTGTAAATGGCCTCCAGGTTACCTCAAATAACGTGACAATTCTAAGAAAATGTTAATCCAAAAAAAATGCCAAAATGTAATACCGTTAATTTCAAACTACTTCATCCCTGATAACAGTGATCTCTTACCTGTATCAGTCTATAAACAAAACACACTACCCTTGCCCTGATTTCCTAAACCAACTCGACAAGTAAGTTTAAGATTCACTGTCCTATGTTACCCTCGATATAACCCTCATGTACAAAAAGAACACCAAATTTATAACCTTCAGTGTTGTTGTGGTACAAAAAGAACGCCACTTGACACTGAAGGTAACATCAGGTGTTAAAAGGGTTAATTTTTGTGGCTAATAGAACAGACCTATAGTATATATGATTGTGGTCATCTAGAATGTATAACTATAACTGTAGTGGTTGGAGAGGGGGCATATTCCCCTCCTCTCATGTTAGTATAATATATACATATATACAGTATATTGGACCAGTAAAGCATCATAAGCCCAAAGTACTTCGTATTGTAAAGACATGGTGGAATAAAAAACAGGCAGCTTGCATGTACTTTTGATGTTTTGATCAAGTTCACCAGTTTAGAATACAACTGACAATTTTCGTCGCTTCAATTCATGAGGATAGGGTACATAAAAGAAGTTTGAATTACATCATCGTGGTTGCCTATTTAGCGCCAGCATGTCTACGCAGAAGTCATTGATGTTTACTCGTTTAGTACTACATGGTCAATTTTATTATATTGTTACAAATTCAAATTAAGCGGATATATCCATTCGATCATTTAGTACTGAATACCGAAGTAAACACAAAAATCTGTGTCAGCATCTCAGAGGACATCGGTTTATGACTCATATATTATAGGTCTTTTTGCATCTGTTTTGACTATGTTGTTATTGTGAATCTTTGACAGCTTCAAAAAGTGAACAAAAAACACCTACTGCACATGTGCTGTAAACCGACTTCTATTATTTGGCTTAAAATAATGACACGTTTCATCTTCGAGGATATATATATATATAATGGAGACGACATGCTGCTGTTTTACAAGGGATCTACTTTACTTAACATCCTTAACTTATAAACTGAGCATGTGAACACTGGCGTACAAATTACCCCACATCAATCGACATTGATCAATCAGAATAATCAGATTCTCTGGAATGGGGCAATTTATACACCAGTGTTTACAAACAAATGCAGGAGGCGATTTTTTCCTCCAATCAGATTTTTAGAAAGTAGAACATTTGGCCTTCGCAGTGCTATCCATAGTTGCGACACCAAAACCACTATTATGTCGTCTCCATCATATATATATATTTATCCTCGAAGCGTTTCGTTAACATTGGTGAGATAGGGCGGCTGAGTATTCAGAACTAAATGATGGAAGGTATATCAATACCATAATGAGACGAATGAGATGCCTAGTGCTAAACTTTGATTTCAACAAAAATTGTGAAAATCATCCCATTTTGGAGAAACTTTGTGTAAATTCGTGAATACCTGAACATTAACAAAATACTTTTTTTTTTTTTTTTTTTTTTAATAATCCCACGATAGGGATTCCCTTTACCTGAAAAAATGATTGGAAAACTTGAAACATTTCACAGAATGTGTATATTCCTCATGAGACGGTCATTCAGCCTATGTACAGGGTGTCCCATAAGTGGTAGTCATAACTTTGATAGAAGATTGCGGTTTCGGTGAGTATAGTTGGGGTGCATTAATACCCTTTCAGGGCCGAATGCAAGAAGGGTACTTGTGTACTAACTGTTACTTAAGAACTTCTCATCATAAGTAATTCTTACTGGTAAGTATACCAAGAAAATAATTATTTGTTTATTTTTCTAACACTACAGTGGTCTGGTCTATTATAAGTACCTAAGTCATGTTCTTTTATACCATGAAAAATACTGAAGTACTCTGCGAAGTCACCTTTAGTGGGTATTAGTAGGTATTGAAGCACCGTGTTTGTATTTGGCTCTCAGTAAAAACAAGTTCGATTTTGAGAAGGGAGGAAACTGGGTATATCGTCTTTCAATTTAACCCCTCCCCCAAAATAAAAATTAAAAATTAAAAAAATTAAAAATTAAAAAAAATAATAATAATAATTATAGCTTATACTCTGTGATTTAACGAGACATTTTATTATGCTTACCATTTTTGATGAAGAACGCTAACATCTCCCATATCTTGAAAATAGCAGGTCAAAATAGCGGTCAATAATCAAATTTTTTTCTGCTGACAAAATGATCAAGTTCATTCGCTAAATTATTGGGTACCTAGGTATTTATCTTAATCATTGTTTGCCAAGCAAATTTCCTACCCATACTTCTCTACTTTCCAAAAAAACTGTGGCTACACGATGAAAAAGGAAGTAAAATTTGTAAGAATTATTGAGATCATTTTTCTATCAAGTGTGTTTACGATTTTTTTAACGATAAAAGAGTGGGGATAAAGAATGTAAAAAAAAAAGAAGCAAATAATAAAGTAAGATAATATTTTAGTGAACTTGATGATTTTGGTCACAGAAAAAAAGTTTGACTTGACCTCCAACTTCCACCTACTCGGAACACATAAATTCAGAAGAAATGGGAACGATTGTAAAAACTTTTTTCACCAAAAATAATGAGTATAGCCTATAAGTACATTAACCTGCGTTAGTTAAACCACTAAATTTATACCAATTTTCAAGTACAAACAGTTTCCTCGCACTTGAAAATCAGACCCACGTGCATTGAAAAATTTTTGATGTACGTATACTCATCTAAACATATCTTCCATTGAAGTTGTAATTACAAATGAGATGACCCCCTTTATAGTCTAGGAATTCGAACATAAAAACGGACATTTATTCAAGGGCATCTTTCCTCAAATATTATGATGACTGATACATAATGCATCTGCCTCACATTGTGGAGACCTGTGTAAGATATAATATCGTCCCTCCAATTTGAAACCCTATTTGCACCTATGGTCTAAGGGAAACCTATTAAAGGTGAGTCTCCAAAATTGAAAATTTATGCGCTTCAAAATGCGTTATCACACGTTTCCGAAATTATCCGATAAAACTGGCTTATATTTCTTTTTGAATCGATCGGTTGCGATGAGCCTCAAAGCTCAAACGCAAAAAAATACGTACCAACTAAAATTTTCTCAGACTTCCAATTTCCTCTTTACTAAGTGTAAACATCTGAATTTGTTTTTTTTACACCGACACCTATGAGAATTAAACACTTAAAATGTTAATTACACAAAACGTTCATGGTGTTTCTTTGTTTGGTAGGTACCTACCTATAATTTACAACGTAAATATTCAAGCAACGTACTGTCAGACATTATTTTCTTTTTGAAAGTGCGTTTGAGTAAGTACCGGCAATTTATTGATGCATGAGTAACAATCTAGTTACCTATGTTTAAAGTAATGAAATCGTACGTGACAACATTGAAGAATGGGCATAACTGTAAATTTAAAGGACTTTCGTTCCATAGTAATCCTCTGTTTTTATCTTAATTGGAGCTAGATTTGTCTTGTTTATGGCCAACTTTATTTGCAATAGAAATACTTTTGAATTATATTTTTTTCCTTTTACTCAAAAAAAAAAAAAAAAAAATCTTATTTCATTAATGTATTTTTAGGTATGATATTTAAGGAGAGGAGGATTGTATAAATTGTTTTAGTGTTTATACTTATAAAGGCACTAATTTTATTCTTCTTTTACTGTTAGATAACAAAATTTTCGGTAAGACTTCTCCAAATTTGTTCTGTTGAAGTTTTTCCCGTAACTACTTAACATTAAACAATATTTTGTTTTCACCTTCTAGCCAATTGTACATTTTTCGCCGACTATAAACCCTAAAATTGTATGAAAATATTAACTGTCGCTCATTCATTTCTTAAAAATTTTTTTTCATGTGGAAGGAAACGAGGTGAACAACCTTCTAGTTAGGCCGTTAAAAAATGAAAAATTGATACCGATTATTGATGGCCTAGATTTGACATAAGGGCTTTTCGTATTTTAATATATCAATTATTCGAAATAGGTACTTAATTTAATGTTACCTTTGATTATATAGTACAGGACCAGTAAAACTCCGTAAAACCAATGTACTTTTTAATGTCAAGACATGCCGGCGTAAAAGTAGGCAACCCGTGTGTACTTTGTGCGTACTTTTGACGTTTTGCTCGAGTTCACCAATTTAGAATACTTTTGATGAAGTCATCCCTTAAATTCACAAGGATAGCGTACATAAACATAGTGCAAATTACTTCAAAAGGTACACAGTGGTTGTCTATTTAGCGCCGGCATGTCTAACCGGAAATCATCTTTCATTACTGATTCAATAGTATATAATCAAAGATAATGACCGATACATATATAATATTTTTTGTAGTTCAAACTTTTTTGAGAGTATATTCCCCAAGCCCTCAAATTGTTCTTTACTGGTCCAGTACTATTTAATCAAACAATGTTGCGATCTATTGTCCCAAATAATTTTGGTAATCTTGAAATGTTTCACATTGGTAATTCAAACATTGACGTACCCACTCGTAGTACATTCTAGAATATTTTATTTCAGCACCATTACGAATAACTTGCCCATAGTTCCGACTAGAATTAAAATAATGAGAAACAAAAGCGTATAAGCTGAAAATTTGGTCAGAAATTTCATTTTGAATTGTTCCGCTGGAGTTCAAAGGACTATCGTCTTGTATCTAATTGTAATGATAATTTCGTATCATTCATAATATTTCTCTCTTATATATATATTTCACATATATATCAATCACTTAAAACAATTCTCATTATATTGACGTCATGTAAACAAGTCTTTACTGGCCTTTAATGACTCATTTGTTCTATATTTTATGTTTATAAACAAACATAAATACACTTTTCATAACAACTCTTTTCTATGAAACCATTCTGCAGATATTGCAAATACCCAAAATCACCATTTATGTCATTTCCTTAAACTCCTATTGGACAATATCTAAACTTGTATTGTCATAACTCTCCAATCATATCACTACCATTTCCACTCTCCAAGAAATCGCCATATTCTCCTCCCAAAACAACTAACTATAAAAACTCATGTAACTATGTACATTTTATCTCATCTCTTCTTTATAATATCATCTTACCATTTATGTTAAACTTATTATTCTTACAATTTCACTGTTTTATATTGTGTTTAATACAACCTTTTTCATTTACGAGTATTTAAATTATTTTGTAACCTATATTCTCGTTACACTAATGTATGTAAATTTGAAGTAGGCATAAAAAGGTAGGACAGGCAAGCAATGCACCCAATACAATTTTGGGCTGCATTTCTGTAAGATATATACTTAGGCCCATATTTACAAACGTCACTTTAACTTCCTTTCACTTAAATTTCACTTTAAAAAATTTTTTTGCACAATTTCGTACTTAAAATGTGGGAACATTGTATCTCCTATGAGAGTTCCAATGTCATTTTCAAGTAAAGCTTAAGTGAAAAAAAGTTAAAGTGACATTTGTGAATATGGGCTTTACAGTTGGTTTCGTTCGTTTAGTAAATAAAGCGTGCCTCCTAGAAAGAAAGCATCGAGTGGTGTATTTTATTCGTTATTTGGTGACATCTGATGTTTAGGATTCTGCAACAGTTGTATTCAATCCTCTTCGCTTAATATCTATACGACAGTCATAGAGAATATTCACCTATATTGAAGACGAAATTAAACCCCTTTCACAAAAATAATGGGCAACTGGTTCAGTCACAACCTAAAAGATAAAATATCGAGTCATTGTCATACTCGCAGAGAATAATGTAGGTATTTATATCAGTTTTCCTCTAAATGGTATCGTCATTTGGGATGAAAAGTTAATTAGAAAACATTCGGTCAAATCTCGACCATAACTACATAATGTTTAATTGATCGATGGCAGTGGCGTAGCTGGAGTTGTTTTAGAGTGAATCATTTCTGGGGAGAGTACTGATAAGTGGGCTTTCATGTACTTTTCTTTAACATACTTCAAAATGGCTATACTTTATTTTTTAAGTAACAATGACACAAACTCAAAATGCATATCCTGTTGAAAGGCTGCCAGTCCTTTGTGTCTAGGTAAAATGTTGTAATGGTTAGGAAGATATTATCTTAAGAAGTATTTCCAAGTTATTCGAATACGTGCCCTTGAATTTTTGTAAGGAGCTTTGTGCTGTTTCATTTGTGAGCTGATAAGACCTGCATTTGCCATCAGTAGGTATTCATCTATGAATAAAGATGTCATTGAAGTATCTGATTAATGGTTAAGGGTGTAGATAAGGGGAAGCTAAAAAACCTACCTGGTTTAAGTGAGCAGGTAGGAGACGTCTAAGATGTGACTTAAAAGTTACTTAAGAATTAGCGCACTTTGCTTTGAGTGCAGAGACTTTAATAAAATAATAAAATTTTTTTCTCTGACACCTGTTGGTGAAGAATTGTCTGAGCTCACTCTCACCTCTCAATACAGGAAAGTGGATGGACAGCAAAATTTGTTTGGCACAATAACGTCATAAATCATTGGATTAAAACATAAATGAGAAGTGATTGTATGTCTGTGACAAAACAAATTCAACATCTGCCATCGTGGTTCAGTGGTTAAGTAAGGGATGGCATGCTGGAGTTGTAGGTTTGAATCTGCAGTCAGACAATTATTTTTTGAATTTCTTTTTAGTCAACTTTGATATTTTCTTGCATTGGAATGCCGGGTGGGGTCTTTTTTCGTTTTTTCGAATTTTTTATCATAGGTACTTACAATGAAAAAAAAAAAAAAAAAAAAAGCCAAAGCCAATCTATTACGTTATTGTGCTCAGCAAATTTTGCTATCCATCCACTTTCCTTTCAATACCTTCATGTCGCATAATATATTGTGCGATGTTGCCGAATTTCTTGCGCCTTGTATGTGCGCAAGAACTCATGGACTGGGGCCACGATACCTAACTCCAAAGAAAAAGAAAAAGGTTAACATAAAAATAATGAGCGCGTTTTCCAGTGATGATGGTATTGTGACAAAGTACAGAGGGGGGCTTGAATGTGGCAGTTGAGAAGTTGTGAACCCTCCTATCAATCGAATTATTTATACGTTTGTAGACAGTGTAGGTTCTTCAAGAAATGTTCTGTCAAAATCAGTTTTCTTCCATAATTATCAACGAATATCACAAGTTTTTACTCATTTTTCCTTGTAATTTTAAGAAAATATGCAAAAAATTTAATCATTTTTCCAAAAAACAAGGAAAATTTAAGCTTAAAAATAGATGATTTGTCAGAAGAAAGGTAGAAAAATTGTTTCCAGAGAAGAAATTGGTAAATGATGATCATTTTTTGTCTATTGGCCAATTTTGGTTGCTAGTTTTATCTATTTATTTTTGCATACAACTTATGGGTTTTTTTTGTAAAGCCCTCTTAACTTAAACAGTAGATTTTAAGCTCTAAAACAAACACAAAAAATTTTAAATTGAACTTACTAAAAGTACAAAAACATGGCATTGAGAAATTTATTTCAAAATAATTTGTTATTTAACGCATGTAGACCCATGGAACACACCTCGAAGACCAAAAAAGTTTATTTCACTTTTAACCTTTCCTCATCAACTTAACAAATAAATTAAAGAGTAAGGTCTAGATCTTGGGAAAACATATAGATACATTTTTGGATTTTTTAATGCAACATTGGCAACCCCTATCACCTTTGTTGTGCAAGATAGGATGAAAGTGTAAGGACCTTTTTTGTTTCACTCGAAAATAACCATATGTTTACATGATATTTCAATAACTATTTCCTAGCAAATTTATTTATTTTTAAGCTTTTAGTATACCTAGCTCCTTGACCATTAAGAATAGGCTGCAGACATTTTTAATTTATGCTACGGTGTTGGTATTATTAGGTGCTGCTACAGTTGTGGGAGACCTCAACAGGTAACACTCTTAGGCCCATATTCACAAACGTCACTTTAACCTCCCTTCACTTAAACTTCACTTAAAAATGATTTTTGGCACAATTTTGTATATAAGAGCGTGGTAACATTTTATTTTTACATCGGAACTCTTATGAGAGATACAATGTTCCCACATTTTTAAGTAAGAAATTGTGAAAAAAACTTTTTTGAAGTGAAATTCAAGTGAAGGGAGGTTAAAGTGACGTTTTTGAATATAGGCCTTGAAAAAACGTAATAAAACAGCAAAAATGATTAAAAAAATCAAATTTTTCGGCCACAAAACGTTCAAAATGAATCTTATAGAATGGCACAATATAGCCTAATGAGATTTTCAAATAGTTTCTTTGTTCATTTCAGACTGTACTTAGCCCTGGTTACTATTGTCGTTTGAATGAATACTAGAAGATCTTCTAGTAGTGTCTCTAAAGGTCTGAGCACGTTCCAATCTTAGTTTTTAAGTAGGTTTTCTTTAGAAAATCTACATATTACATTTGGTGCGATATTAGCCCTCAGGGTTAGGGGTGAAAATGTTTTTCGTTTCATGACCTCAGAAAAATTTTAACACCAATAACTCAAATTCATATAATTATATTATATATGTATATATATAATCATATATATTCCTTTTTCTTGTTCCCACGGTACAGGTCGCAATTTTCTTCTAATTATCACGAAACGAAATTTGGTACGAACATTTTTACTAAGCTAAGGACCAGACCTACTGATTTTGGTGCGGATCGGCCGGACGGTACTTCCCTTACCATCATTTTTGTTTTTATTTTGGCTCTAAAATGCTCAATTTTCACCAATAGCCACAAAATTCGGAATAAATATTCATTATAATTTATTGTAGTATGCTACCAATTTTGGTACAAATCGACCGTAAGGTACTTTCGGTAAAACTTTTTTCCTCTTTATTTTCTAATTTTCATGAACTTTTCTTTTTACAAAAATTATCCTAATGTTCATATTTTCTATTTTTTCATTTCATAACTTTATTATATTTCATTGATTATACTTGACATCATATGATTATTTACCATACTTTATCATCTTAATTAATTTTTCATTTCAAGTAAGTAATAATATTTTTAATTTCACATTGTCTATCATTTTGTCAGCAGCTAACAAATTTCATACAATCATAACATACTATTTACGCAAATAAACTAACAGACAATTATTGTGAGCCATCAAAATTCATAATTCTTTTTTCTCGAAAACCTACTTTCTAGCGAGGCTTGGTGCGCTAGAGTTTTCAACTTCATGGGTCATTCTTATTGAAAAAATAACAAATTAATATTCTCGAAAAATGCCAAAAGTGCTTACAAAGTTGTGAAAGATCTGACTTAGGAAGATCACGTCGATGGTCTTCATGTAAATATTGGTTAAAAAATAGTTACAGAGATGTAATGTATGCATGGCATGTTCAATTATAGGGTGTAGCAATAAAAAGTTTAATCCTTCAAGGGAATGGATCTCATTGAAAATAATCATAATTGCAGATATTTTTTTTTCTTAATAGCATGGATTAGATGGTAAATTATAGTTAATCAGAGGATAATCGAAAGTTAGAATTTCTCCAGTGGGTATAACTCTAACTGTATTAATGGTCGTAGTGTTAGGCCTGATTCACACTTGTCTAGTTTTCTAGCTACTAGCCAGCTACTTGGAGCCCTATTCTGTTAGCAGTTGAAGTCACTACGCCATATTAGTAATTTAAAGTCAACTTTATCTTGGTGCAGAGTCTTGTAAAAAATCTCATTAGAATCTCATGTGGCAAACTGCGAAGTTTAAGTTGATTTTAAATGGTTGAAACGGCGTAGTGAATTTAACTGTTGACAGAATCGTACTCCAATAGCCTGAAAAACTAGACAAATGTGGACCAGGTCTTACGGACGAAAAAAATCGTGACTAAGGAGGAATGTTACGAAGTGGTAACAACGTAATGAAGTCGATACGTGAGTACAGGGTTCACTCTTACGTCTTGAAATGAGTCAAGTTTTTCAATAAGACCCACGGATAAACTGAATTAGTGTGGCTGTTTAAACACCAACAATCGCAATAAAGCTAAAGGTTTTGGCCAGTATAGAAGGAGAGTGGCAAAAAAAGATAAGAACATATCACAAGTAGATAATTTTATTCGAATAGAAAACACACTAGACGTACTATAACCTACTAAAGAAACAAAATAGTTTTTTTTTCTTTTTTTTTGTAGAAAAAGATTAAATCTATGAAATTGAATAATTTAGTTGAGAATTAAATTTCGGAGGCATTGACTGTTTTCAGAGTGAGCATGTGTCTGTGTGTGAATGGTTTTCTAGCTACCCTTCTCTTCTTCATTCTACGGATGAAAAATAAATTTTTTTTTTTTTTGAGGTCTGATGTCTTTGAACATTTGCAAATACTTATGTTAAATAAGTATTATGTCAAGGAAGGTCATTATTTGTTACCAAAAATGAACTCATTCGCTATTAGAACAGGAAAAAGCATTGAAAACTGACATAATATATTATGGGAAATCCAATCATTGCAGTTTTTCCGCGAATTGAAATTAAAAAGAAAAAAAAAATTACTCCATCCGTTGTTCACGTAGCTATATACATTATAATAAAACTTGTTGCCAAATGACTTGATTAAATTTTGAAAAAATAAATAGATGTTGGTTGGTACTAGGTACCTACCTATCTGTATTTTATAAGTTCGCACGGAAGATGACATGTATTACGCATGTCCGGATCAATGAAAATCACTGGAAAAACCGGAACTCGATTGAATAAAATTTCTGCTATGAATCCGGGATGTATCCATTACTTCGTTACCTAGTAGGTACCTACCTACTTATATATATATAAAAGAGTAGCAGAAAAAAAAATCACTTTCTGTACTCTATTTGCATTAATATATATGTAAGGGTACTGAGGTAACATCGCGCCTTCATCGAAAATACAAACCAGTTTTTCCGTTTCCTTTTTTCAATCGATTCGATGTACAATTTGATAATTCGAAAAAAGTTTTTCGATAACGAAATATTATATGTACCCACGTTAATCTTCAACCTATGTAGATGGGTATAATCGTTCATAATTTCTTCATTATGAAGTGCATAAGGAAAAGAAAAATGAAAAAACAAATCAAACATCTTTTGTCTTAGGATGAGAAAATGATTTATATATTAAGGTCATTTATGTGTTTGAGCGAAGACCTCGACTGTCTCAAAGTATATATATTCTCAACTAGTTTTATGCATTATGTATCGTATATTTCAGTTTATAGGTAGGTACCTATACTCTCAGAGATGTTCATAATTATTGCATTCGTGTGGCGTTTGTTTTTTTTTTGTTTTTTTTTTTTTTTTTGCTTGCATGAATGCCTCGAGGTAATTTCTAGCGACGACACGCACTTGGAAAACTCGATGAAAGTATTTTGCTACATTCAGTGCCCTTCGCCTCGATATTACATTTCATATTATCAGTGAGTGTGAGATTTTAAAATGGAAATTCAGATTTCAAGATATAGAAATTATAATTTCAAGTCTCGTTATGGGGTAATTATTGCATATAATAATAGCATTCGGATTAAAAGTGTTACAATCGACATTTTTAAAAACGGTAGCCTAGCCATATTGCCATATTATACACGATGAGTATAATTTTTTAATACTTACATTTTATCGACAATGTGATAATGTTACGAGACGAAAACATTTAAAATCTCACATTAGACTAGGAAACATTACTTGCATATTTTGAAACATTCAAACTTTCCATAGATAGATAGCTCATAATATAGATACTTAATATTGTTTATCATTTGTTGAAATGGAAAATTTCAATAATGATGAAGACCAATTTATATAACTTATGAGATTCGTTCTCTATCTCGACACGTTTGTTTGATCAGTCTGGTCAGAGAAAAATGAAAACGAGCAGACTATTGATTCGAGAATGAAAAAATTCTGCAAAATTTATGGAAATACAGTACTGAAACGTAGTTTAAAAGTCTAGAAACGAAGGGATGATGAAATTTCTAATGAGCAAAAATGAAAATATTTTTACACACAAGTTAAAAAAAATAATTATTTTCTTTCATCAGAACTTCTCAACGAAACAAAAAAAAAATAATTATAGGCTACTGTTTTTCTTAAATTTTTCATAAAATTTGTAATTAAAATTGCTTGAAATCCAGCCACATTCCCAGTAATTGTTTATAATAAATTACATTCAACAAGATCATATAGTTCTTTTAAATTAATTAAATTTATAATTCTACTGGCAAGATTAATTATGTGATTTTCTCACTATACACTTGACCATATCGGGTCTACCATAAAATCATACATGGGAATATTTTAACATGATTTTTTTTCAATTTTTTACATTGTTAGTCTATTGGCAGCTTTGATGATTGCTTTTGTCATGTGATAGTATTTGAATGATTCATTGATTTATTTACATAATTTTATTGTTTACCTACTTTTTGAGAAGTACGAAGTTCGTATTACATCCACAACCACGACATACCTATTTGGCCAGAGATAACAAAAATTCCTTCAAACTGCAAAGACAAAAATGAATTTCTAGGACGTCCATTAAATGTTAACATAATTGGCCGCAGAAGCCAAGAAAATAAAAGGAGAATCAACTCAGGTCTTGCAGTTTCATTTTCAACAGGAAAATCATTCGATAAATACTTAGCAAACACATATTATTAAATGCATGGAAATTAATATACCTACAGTCAACGCCTCGACATTTACGAATGATACCTTCCTGAATTTCCTCGCGAATATTGAATTTTTCGAAGTTGAATCTATTCAGCATTGAATTTAAGAGGGGATCCGTACCAAAGCTGGTAAAAAATTGTATATTAATTGAATTTTTCTTTTTTTTTTTAAATTTAAAATTCTTGCCTTTGAAAGCTCACAATCTTAAAATTTTATGGATAACCGGTTGTTTTAAAATATGCGAATCAATAGATGCATTCAAACAAAATAACACTGATCTGTCTTTTACTCCACTCAGACCCTTGTCCTCAACTTGCTAGAATTATACTCGTAGGCATTTTTTCCCAGAAAGGCTGGTTTCATCAGCATTCAACATTAATAAGATCAAGTTAATTTCCATTTGCTATGCGAATGTTGGTGTCACGGTTTTCAAGAGGAGACACCTACCTGATTCCACCTTTATGTAACTCGAATCAGCAAATGTTGAAACTATGAATGTCGATGCATCACTGACATTGACGAAAGAACACATATTTCGAACGTGAAATAAAATTTACAACAAATCACAATCCGATTACAGATGAAAATTTCAATGGCTTTGACAATCAACCCCCGAAAACTGAAGGTGCCAAAATTCTAAAACAGTAAACAACCAAATTAGATTTCATAAAATCAACCCATTTAAAACTGGTGCTGAAAGGATTAAACGCACAATTTTGAATGATGAATGAGAATTAGGCCCATATACACAAACGTCACATTAACCTCCCTTCACTTAAACTTCACTTAAAAATGACTTTTGGCACAATTTTGTATTTAAGAGTGTGGTAATATTTTATTTTTATATTAAAACTCTCATAAGAGATACAATGTTCCAACATTATCAAGAACAAGATTGTGCAAAAAACTTTTTTAAAGTGAGATTCAAGTGAAGGGAGGTTAAAGTAACGTTTGTTAATATGGGCCTTAATAACAAAATAGTTACAATTAGGTACATGTGACATAATGTGCGAAAAGTAGCAATCACCTACTTTGCACGAGTTTCACTCATTATTATTTGTAACACCTCTCTAAAAATAAAACTTCACCAAGAAAAATTATTTTGAAATGGTATCATATACAAATACAAAACCGGTAAATTTTCCATTAATTTGCTTTTTTGTTTGTTTATTTTCGAGTAGGTAGCTAAGGATGAATGTGAAATTTGATGGAATAAAAATTCCTATAAATTTTTTCTTCTTTCCAACAATGCTAATCCCTCAGTTTTCTAGCTTAAAAAGCGGCTGAGGAATCATCGAGTAAAAGAGAGAAGGTTTCTAGGTTCCAAAAACCAGTCAATTTTTCATTAATTTGCGTTTTTTCCTTTGGTTTTGTCCGTTTATTTACTTTCAAACAACTAAAGACATCTGAAAAAATATGAAAATTCTATAAATTTTATCTTCTTTCCAGAACACCACCTCAGTTCTCTAGCTTAAATAGAGGTTGAGAAATCATTGAGTGAAATATGTAAGAGAGGTTTGTTTTAAAATTGGAATGTTGTGTTCAATTGGAATTTAAGATCAAAGTGGCTGACATCTGTCGAAATTTTGTTGAATCCTCAAGTGGTGACCTTGTATCAAAATACATGAGACCTTACGTAAAATTCGAGGCCAAAATTTGGTATTTGCAGCACATGATGATAAAAATGTTTTTATAGAATTATTTAGGCTTCATTTGTCATCAAAAATTTGTAAAAAAATTCCATTAACTTCGTTATTCAATTATTGAAACAGAAATCAAATTTAGGTACCTGTTATCAACAGTTTAACCAATAGGAACTGAGAATCTTTTCTACATGATCACCCATTTGCATCAGGTTTGCAGTGCCATTTAATTCCATCTTAAATCCCAACTGAAGTAGCAACTTGATGAATCAGTTTTTCAAAAATTCAAAAAATGAAGAAATTTCATAATTTTGGATAAGGAATAGAGTGCACACGCAACCAAAACAATGATTTAATCATGTAATCAAGTCCCAAGCTACCTATGCGGCATGCGAAAAAAATTTTTTTCACATTCGGGTGAAATCTCATACGTACTTCATGTATGGTATAGGTAATAGGTATGAAAACATCTGTTTCTGGGGTGAGTAATATGCAACTAGAAAGGAAAGAAAGCAATTTCTCAACATATTCTATGTTTGCAAGCACGAGCAGTAGGCAAGTTAGTGCAGTAATTGCACGAATTGATAATTTGTTCACTCTGGCCGGAATGTGTAGGTACAATATTTTTTGTAACGATTGTATGGAATGCTGTATTTCAGTAAGAGTCAATAAAACCTGCGGGTTGCTGAGTCAAATTCTGTCATGGCAGAGAAATTATTTAAATGCTTTCTAGTATTAAGGTAAAGGTGGCAAAGATACCACATCGGCAATAATGCCGCACTTTTACAAAGTCATGTAGGCAGCACTGTTGAGGGGAAAATGGCATCACTGATATGCGCAGGGTAGTCAGCAAACCTTCTGTTCAAGTTTTGTGATAAGAAGTCTTGGTTCCTCCTTGCATTTTATTTTAAAGTGAATTGTGTGTTTCATGATAAGCTTAAAAATAATTAAATTGAATTTTGATGGTAGGTATTATGGGAATGAATTTTCCTATTTCCTCTGATAATTTATGAAATAATTAGCAAATTTTGTGTAGATTGTGGTAGTATTTAATTCTGCTGATTTGACTGTCATTATTTAATTTAAAAAGTGTGAAATAATAAAAAATTCAAATTGGCTAAAATGGCCAACATTTATAGCGGCTAAGATGCCACTCCAATATTGAAACTACTCATTGCAGAATGGTATTTAACTGATTAAAGTTAATGAATAATTAAAACGGTACCACCAAACTTTATATTTTTAGTCAAATTTTAGGGAAATATATTGAAAAAACATATTGTGATTTGAAGGACTGAAGAATATTGTAGGTTTTGTCGGCTCGGGGAATCAAACCTGGGACCTACATATTTGACAGCTAAAAGCGGTGAAATTAACTGCATGGCCATCTCACTGCCAACTATAACTGGCGAATGTATTTTATATTAGACAAAGTATGGCGGTTCCCACAAATATCTTTAGAAAAAAATTCAAATTGATTTGTTTCTATTTTCAAAAGCCAAGAAAAATGATACTATATAGTTATTCTTTAATTTTAATAGTTTTTTACCAGAAATGTTTTTAAATTTTGGATTTAAATTTTTTGTTTTGAAATACATGCCAATTTCCATAAGCTATCTTAACCATCACTATGTGGCATCTTACCCACCCCATCAGGTAAGATGGATAAAATTAAGGTTTTTGTATTTTTTTTTTATTACTTGGTTATTTTTGAATTAACTTTTGATTGAATGGTAGCAAAAGATGCATAAGGCCTTGAAGTCAAATATGGTTTCTTTTCATCTTTCCTATCCAGATCTATTTCAATTACTCAAAAGGTGTAGCATCTTCACCTCATTTACCAATGTTTTTTTTTTATTAGAACTGGAAATTGTAAATTATAAACAAATTTTGATGTTTAATATTGAGTAATTTGGTGATTTTATGGTAAAATCAGGAGAATCTTATATTAAAATATGAGCAATAATTATATGTGTGTATATGAGTATGTGTGAATGTAAATGCGTTATGAAGAATTAGATCGATGATGTTACTGAAAATTACAGTATAGAGATATTTGGGTATGAAAAAATTATCTACATAGGTCTCAAGTTTGAGAAAATTTGTTGAACAGATAGATGAGTATCTTAATCTATTCATTAGCAGCAAGTGATAACAACAAACATTGATAAATTGATTAACCCTAAAAGTAACAAAAAATAACTGTTTTATTAGCAAATTTTATGATTTTTATGATTTATGACTAAGGAAGTATGAGTTAAATATTGTGATCTTAATCCTCGAGATATACGAATACGATAATACCGAAGGATATAGGTAATAAATTTATTACTGAAATTCTGCAGCTTGATTGAAATTAACAAAATTTTCTGTTTTTCCACATCTGAGCAAAGCTCAATGAACCAGGTACTAGAGTATTACACACCAAGGTTCAAAAGTGAGTGTTTACGTGACAGGAAGTTTGCAAAGTGAGCGTAGTGAGTTAACAATTCCTAAGTCATGTAAACCCACATTTGAATCTTGTTGAGGAAGATATCTTATATAATTAATGATCAGAAAGCTATAAAACATTGAAATTTTATCAAATAATAAGTCTTGCATAAAAACTGTAAAAAATGGAAAAAAATCCTCCTCATGATGGAAGATTTAAGATTCTATTCAGAGTGTGTATCCTCTACTTCGATGTAAAGTGAATGTGCCTCCGTTTAAAACAATGTTTCATGTTTTTACATGGATGCGCATTCACTTTGAATTGAGGTTACATTCATTAATGATAGAAGCTAATTTTCACATGAAAAACACCATCCTAAACATTGCCTTTCTGATCATGTATTGTATAGAATTATCTTTTTTAGCAATTCATCAAGTCCTTAGTTCAGGCAAATTTCATGAGAAAATTCTTCTTAGCGTTTTATTTCAAAATTTTCACTACTTCTCTTCTCCATTTGGCTGAGTCTGACTTTTCTTCATCATATTATGTAAGCCTGTAGAGACGTTTATAATATATCTTTTATTTCGTGCTAATCTGTAAATTTTTTGAAAATTTTAATTAAACAATTCATTTTGACTGATGATTTTCATGTAAGTTTTTGCCTCTCTAATTGAGGAGCTTTATATCAAAACACAATAAATGCATTTTCACTTTTTAGGGAAACTGAGAAAAATGATAGTGAGATTTGGGTATGAACTGGTTAGGGGGTAAATGGTAAAAAATGAAAACTGGAGATACAAGAAGTAAGATTTTTAACCAATTTTAAATGTTCGACACTATTGGGAGGCTGGGGAGCAATAAGAAAAAAAAGTTATTGTGTTTTGTCACAGAAAAATTTTATTCCGTTTGAACACAAAAAATTGGTGATAATCACTAATTTTTGCATCAAAACACAATAAGTTCTGAATTTTATATTCAACTTGAATAATATAGAGATGAAATATTAATGATTCAGAAATAAATTCTTATCTAAAGTCACAATTATAAGGGATGAAAGTAAAAATATATTATATTTTGTTAATTATCATAAAAAATGAGTGATGGACTACATCTAACTGATTTAAAAAAAAAAAAAGTATTTTTTCAACGTTAAATATTAAAAAAAAAAATAGATGATTCGACGAGAATATGGCCCAGAAGATTGGACATTCTTATCCAAAATTTCATGTAGAGTGCGTTCCGAATATTTTCACATATTTGAAATCAGGGTGAACACTTTTATCAACGAAAAAACAAGAGAAATAGTGGACTTATTGCGTTTTGCACAAAAAGAACACTTTAAATGAAGATATCGCATTGAAGGTGCGTTTGACGATAATGGAAATCGATTCCCCATTGAATTTTACAAAAATCTGAATTCTAACTCAATTTTTTCAAAAATGCACTATTTTGTTCTGATATAAAGCTCCTCGTACTATAAATTTATGAATGAATTTGAGCATTTGACCGTTCTAATACCGCAGCATGTCACCTATTATGAGCCTAATTCAAAGCAGAGGCCTAATCGAAATTCTTTATTGTCAAGCTGAGAGAAAAAAATATCTCAGACATAAAACCTGATTCTGCTATGTCAAGTGACTTCTTCCTACTTTGTGTAAGTATGTTTTTTTTTTCGGACTTGTGCATGGCAAATGTATCGTTAAAAAAAACCTGCTGATATTTCAACTTCTGAAACCTATAATTCGAAAACTGGTCTAGAATCAGCGTGTTCTACATTCTCAAAAGAAAGAGATAGGAAAAAAAAAAGGGAATCTATATCGAAATCGAAATTTATAGATTATGCAACAATTGAAAAAATAACATTTTAACGACAATAATGATTCTTCAAGTTTTTACTATGTACACTGGCTTGGTTAGTTTTTTTTATTTTTTATTTTTTATTTTTTTATGGGACTAATTGCCTGTGAAACATAAATATCTGATGAATTGAGGCGACCAAAACTACTCTCTTGTCTCGACAAATGATAAAAAAATGATAGAACAATCTCCCATAACGGAATATATGCACCTATTAGACTATGCAGCATATATAGGGTTTGATAAGAAAAAATCGATAAACAGATTCTGTACCTTGATGATTGGTGGCTCTGCAACGTACGATCAGTGATTCAAAATATTTTGTTTAACTGGGGGTAATTTTTTTCTGGAAATGGATTTCTATGGACTAATGGTTTTGAGCTGTTTCAGAGGAATTATTTCTATCGATTTATTTTTTTGTTGAATTTCAGGTGTAACAAAATTATGTGTAGATATCTATTAGCTAAGATGTCTTTTGTCACAAATTTTGAAAATAATTATCGGCATAGGGGTCCAGTATGTTCAGCGGGATAAAAAGAAACTAATTTAACAGTGTTTCAGTAACATTTCATAAAATATTGAAAGGCACTTATTGCCACTTTGATGGTCTTCTAGGTTCACCCAATTCAATGCACACATTTCTTTTACTATATTTGACTATACTATAGTACTTACTGGTAAAGAAATGTGATTTATGGTTAGAGATGCCGACGCTAAATAGGCTATCAGAACGTACCTTTGGACGTACTTTGCTCTGCGTTTATGCACGCTATCGTTATGAATTTAAGAAATTTCTTTATTAGATGTATTCTAAATTGGTGAATTGAAGAAAAATGTCGAAAATACGCGGAAGGTACGCTAGGGTTACCTACTTTTTCGCCGGCGTGTCTTTCTATTAAAAAGTACATGGGTTTTATGGAGATTTACTGGTCCAGTACTATATAATCAAAGATGCACTCACTATAGCGTTTCTTTCTCCAAGTTACCTTTTAATTTTAATTGTAATGTCTTCACTATCCAATACAAAAGATGCTAGTTTCCTTTTTCTAATACTTGTTGGTAAAACCAGTTTACAACAGCCGAGTCATTCAAGCCATATTGAAATGAGGAATTAGTTCTGTAATTTTTCAGTACATAGTTAATAGTTCCTCACTCTCATTTTTTTTTTTTTTCATCTAAATTGGCAATTTAAAAAGTTTTAAATAGCAATTTTTAACTTTCTTCCTCCCAAAAAAGTCTTTGGCTACGTTCCTGCCACAATTTTATTCTCAGAAAATATGGCAATGATCCCTTCATTTATCTCAATTAATCATCGAAAAATTGTTCTGCTCGAAAAGGAAGTAACAACAATGGTGATCTTTTTCTTACTCCAGAGAAAAATAATTATGATAAAGTTTCAAAACTTAAAAATTTCTACAGGAATTGCAAAAATGAAATCATAAATAATTTCTCTTGTTCACTGATTTACTGAATCTTTAATTGTTCAGGTTTTATTGTTCTCCAAAAGTAAAACACAATAAAATCTAGTCATTTTCCATGTCGTAAATTTTTTTTTATTCTCGTATATGTTGAGCGCACAGCTTACTGAAGTTAGCGTATTTGCTGGTATTTATAGGTGATTTCTATGACGATTAACGAAAACAAAAAGTCGTAGCAACTGGTAGATAATGTAACTTCAATTACAGAGAAAGTGGGGGTAAAACCAGATATCCATTAAGGTTTTATAGGTTATTCTAATTGGAAAAAACAAAATGCCAAAAAATTTCCAGTGGAGATGATGGTTTTTGCAGCACGAACCTTGAATTATGAGAAATTGGACTAATTGCAGGAAACAAGTTTTTCTTTGCCAAGAACAGCAAGAATTTTTTTTTAAATCTAAAATTGCATGGTCTAGGTAGGTATACCTACTTAAAATACTAATTAAGTCACTTAAATGATCTTGATTTTCGGCACTCTCTTGTTATACTTTGAAAATATTGATTACGAAGAAAATTTTTTAATATTTATTAATGAGTTTCAAAAAAACATCACAAAATGTTCCATAAGAAAATGCCAAAAAAAAAAAATACCCACGTTAACATACGTTAAAATTGTCCATCATAAGTTTTGATAACATTCGTGACTTGAATTGAACCATCAAAGATTATTCCACAGATTTGACTGAAGTGTACAAATAGATATACTATTCACCTTGGATAAAATAAAGACTTGCTCCACAAAATGTTTCATAAGTGCATACTTACGTTTGTTAATATATTACAACCTTCGTCAGCCATTAAAAGTTTTAATGAACGAAAAATATTTATAAACTTATGAAAAAATTTAAAACTACGAAACAACAAAAACCTAACAACAAAAAACCGAATAAAGCTGTCAAATGTGATTTTTTACTAAATAAAATCAGGGAAATTTTTTTTTTTTGGAATTTGGTAGTTTTAAAATACCTTTTTGAACGTACTGAAAATCCCCAAAAATCTGGCGCCTGGCTTCACACCTAAAAATAATTTTTTTGGCCCCCAACAGGTTTTTAGTGATTTTCTTCTTTCCTAATAACGGTATGAAAGAACTGTTCAAACAATAATATATAGTATGTAAAATTTCCAACAACAAAGATTTATATTAACTTTTTTTGTAAGTGCCTTAGAAAACTCAAAAAATGACAGGAAAGTTTACTAATACTATTAATGAAAGTTATCTGTAACGCCAGAAAAGATGGTGTAATTGGTATTATTTTACCTCATTTTGACAATGACACTTTTTTCAAGAATTTATGTGTGGAAACAACAAAAAAATAACTTGGAACTTAAGAATTATAAAAATTCCTACTATCCACAAACTATGGTGGACCTTAATGTATTTGAAAGAAGACTGTGTTGAATAAAATCAGATTCAGTTTTTTCACAATTATTACTTTATATTTTATCATTAATTTCTACAGTTCACAGGTAAATGTTGTGATGGCAACAAATAAGTTAGAAAGAAAAGATTAAACATAATAAACAAGAACTGAACACTTGAAACGAGTGTTACATGAGTTTATATACCCTTAATTTTGGGTGTAATACATGAAGTAATGGTAGGATAAAGTGTTCTGAGACTGGACATCGCCATACAGTACCATTAGGTTTTACTGTTATAGGAAAAGAAAAGTCAAAGAAGTAAAATAATTTTTGGTGAAAAGTGAAATTAATTTGATGTGAAACAATTTGTTCATCCAGATGTTTCTGGAAGAGTATATTCTTTACAGTATCTCTTTACAGTATTGTGAGATGATCCATTGTGCTCACACACAATGGCAGTTGGGGGAATACGAGTGCAGGGAAACGTATGTTCCACCAAATGTATCGACTTTATACAATCAACTCGTACATCCTGGCACTTCTCTAACAATCACTGTAGGAGTAACATCTCCAACCTGCCTACTATCTATGGGACCATGACAAATTATGACTAGTCTCTCCTATACATACTACACCGGCATACCCAGCCAAGCTAATTGACTTACCACATATATATATATATATATATGTAAGAATATGTATTCACATTCTTAAAATAACCACAGTTTCTGTCTGTGTTTCGCACTCGCTGATATAGTGAGTTGCAGAGATCTCTCATATATATATTAGATTTGTATTATATTCATTTATTGATGGATTTTAAGTAAGGAAAGATGAAAGATATGTCTACATGATTCTTCATTATTTTCTAAAGAGCTTACAAATCCATCAATACATGCCAAGCTAGTGGGATGATCTTGAGGAAGACGGAATGCTAATTAGTAAACAATCAGCTCAGTTCTTTCCCTAGTGCGGCTCCCCCTCAAAGAATGGGGATGTAAGAATATGTATTCACATTCTTAAAATAACCACAGTTTCTGTCTGTGTTTCGCACTCGCTGATATAGTGAGTTGCAGAGATCTCTCATATATATATTAGATTTGTATTATATTCATTTATTGATGGATTTTAAGTATGGAAAGATAAAAGATATGTCTACATGATTCTTCATTATTTTCTAAAGAGCTTACATATATATATATGTAAGTTTGTTTCCGGGTATTCCACTTGATCTAATTTGCACGTAAATAAAGTTTCGTGAACTCGTAATCAAAAGCAGAGTTTATTGACACGATTAAAAAACGGTAGTGAAATTAGAAAATTCAAGATTATTATACACAAAGAAACGAACGAAGATACGACTGAATATTATCTGTCTTTCTGAAATGACGATTAGCGAAAGAATGAATGAATGAATGAGTTTGATAAATAAAATCGACGTTGGTTACAAAGGAAATTAGTCATGTTAAGTATGGTCAAAAATGATGTCATTTAACAATAAGATGGTCGAGTCAAAAATACAAGAAATGACGTAACGTAAAGATAACAGCTTATTATCCTTTATTAGTGGTATGGGCAAACTTTCGTATCATTTCCTGAGCTTTTTATAACACTTACAGAAATTTGTTAAAAAACCTTTGTTGTTGAAAATTTTGTATACTATATTATTGGTTTGAACAATTTTTTGATATCATTATTAGGATAGAAGTTAATTACTGAAAACCTGTTGGGGGCACAAAAAATTGATTTTTGGGGGTGAAGTCGCCGCCAGATTTTGGGGGACTTTCAATATCAAAAGGGCACTAAACACTATCGGACTCCAAAGAAAAATCTTTCCCCTGAATTTATTGAATGAAAGACGCCTTTTTTATCTAATTTGATCAGCCTATGTACGGACAGAACAAAACAGAAAAAAAACAGAACGTCAATTACATCAAATTTACTCATTTTCCTCATTCGTATTTTTTTTTTCTTCCAATCCTTTATAATTTGTAGGTATTATCTTCAACGAGTGATGAGTCCGTTACTCTTCGTTGGCATGTGGCAAATATGGAATTTGTGAAAAATTTTCATGTATTACACTTTTTCCTGTTTCTTTCATTAAATCTTACTAACCATAGCTACCGTTTTGGTATTGAAAAAAAAAAAACAAAAAAAACGTTAGAGGTCATTTAAATATTTTTGAATGTTTTATTTATCAAATAATTTTGCATAAGTAAAAAAAAAAAAATTAAAATTACTTGTAGATGTCATCTTTGTCTGTGCACGCGTTATACCTATGCGAAGTAAAGATGAAAATTATGCTGTAAATTTTGACGAACTGCGATTAGTAGAGAGAACTAATTAAATTATTTTTAAAAAAAGTGAGGGAAAGAAAAACTGGTACTGCGACATCGCTGCAATTCAAACATATTTTCTTCCATCTTATCTTTATTTTCGTTTCAATATGTGATGCTGTACTTGAATTTTGATTCGATTTTTTTGTTGAATTGTGTGAACTTTCAAAATCTTTGAGAAGTATTTTTTGCTTTATTGTTTATTTTTATAATGTTTTCATTCATCCTGAAAGTGAAACAATGAATTCCAAGCTAGTTTGAATGATGCGAAGAAAATTTTTTCTCCAGCCCCATATGTGAAATAAATTTTCGATAACTGAATATTATTTTCATCTTATGCTCCTGTTTTATTACAGATGATGTTACTTACCTATCAATTAAGATTTTATATTTTTGATATACTGTATTTACCAAATAAATTATGTTCAAATGATTTGATGGGAGGGGGTAATGAGAGAGTAGGTGAGGTGGGTTATTAAAAAAAAAATTTTTTTAAATTTTGTATCTACATCCACGTACAAGAGGGATTATTAAATTATGATTTTTGGGGATGTGACCGCCTGGCCATCTTCTGGAGCCACAGTTCCCTTGAACAAAAGGTCGAGATATTTCTTATAGGCTACTTTGTTGATTTGTGAACAAAATTTTTGGATGCAGTTCATGTTTAAATAGTATGAATCTTTACCTTTCTCTTTCCCTTTCCTTCTGGTCTATATGCTTTGATAATGACACGTCGTACTGACCATATTTTCACAGTGTTGAAATTTACTACTTTTTGCTCACTATTTATGTATATGGGTGTTACAAAAAATATCTTCTTCAGAATATTATTTAAAAAATGTAGTTTGCTTTTTCAGAAATCTAGGAACCTTTTGAAAAAACAATATATAATAATTGCCAAACTAAAATAAAAGCATGTATTTCTGAGAGTTATTTGGGATCATTTTTCACAAGTTTATCCAACAAAATGAAGAAGTTTGTCCCAATACACAATTTGGCAGAATGGTTAGAGGAGAGATATAAAATTAAAATAAGCGTTAAAATGGAGTTTCACTAAGTTGGTATCACCTAGCGAGAACAACTTGAAACCGATTGGAAATAAAAATTGCAGAGTGGACTTATTAATTAAAATTACGAAAGGAGAAAGGAGCCATCGAAAATAATATTAAAATTGAATTACATTGGTACAAACAAAACCTCTGTTCGACATGAAAAAAAAATATGGATTTTTTAGCACTTTTCGATACAGGCTATTTCTCTGAAAATGCTTTTAGATTTTCCAGGGTAGAATTCGAAAAACACTTTAGTTCTCAAAACATTCCGAGCTCAAAAAAATATTTATTGTTCTACTTAGTTGAGTTATAAATTCTTCTAGTTACGATATGAATTTTACACGCAATTATTCACTCCACAAAACTGACAGAACGAAACCAAAGGGTGGAATTGAGAACTTGCGTTTAACAGAACTTGTCGATTACTAGTAGGCTACTGTAAAGTGTAGTACTTTTTGAACATATCGAATAATGCTTATGTATTTTCCAAGTTATAACCATTAGACTAAAATTAACAATCCTGCAATTCACTCCTGAAGTCTGAATTTTTAGCAGTAGACTTATAGGAATCCATCAAAAATTTTTCAAATGAAAAGACGCTCCATCAAACATGTGGACTCTGTTTTGCAACTTGAAAAATTTAATGTAAAATTAACGCAGGTGCTACCTATGTCACTGATGGAAAAACGTGGTTTTAAAAAAGGGTCTTCCACTCAATTAAATCAGGAAAAAGAGTTTTCTCTTTAGAACCCAGTAGTTTCAAGTGCCTTTTTGAACGTATTGAAAATCCCCCAAAATCTGCCTTCAGTTTCATCCCTAAAAATCCACTTTTTATGTCCCCAACATGTTTTTAGTGATTTAATCCTTTCCTAATAGCGATACCTAAAAATTGTTGGAATAAACAATATAGTATATAAAGTTTTAAATAATAAAGGTGCATTGATATTGTTTTGTAAGTGCCATAAAAAGCTCAGAATATGACTCGAAAGTTTGAACATACCACTAAAAAAAGTTACTATATTAAATGAGGTCCAGTCTTCCCTATACATACTACACTAACATACATGGTCAATTTAATAAACCTACCATGTATGTAATACACATAAATAAGTAAAAATTTATTGTGTGCGTGTTCGTGTGTTCTTGTATGTGTGTGCTAATTGGCAACTCTATAACTTCAGAACCACTCTATAAAACAAGCATAAAATTTCCGTGCGTATTTGTTTTATTCCAAGAAAAGTTTTAAGATAACTCGATAGTCCGTTACTCTCTTTGAGGCTAAATTTTTGATAAAAATAATAAACTTATTCATTCAGAAATAAGTTATTTTCATTGATATTCTAATTGAAAAACATAAATAAAATTTATTAATTTTATCCGCAACTTGGCCTCTAAAGGAGCTACGAACTTTTAAATTATCTTGAAACCTTCCAAATATGTGCATGGAAAGTTATTGGTTGTTTTATGGAGTTTTTCTAAAGTTATGGTGTTACAAATAAACATACACACAAACATGCACGCATAAATAAATAATTTTTATATTTATTTCTATTTACTAGATATATGGTAGGTTTATTAAATTTACCATGTATACTAGTGTAGTTTGTATAGGTGAGACTGGGCCTCATTTAGTACAATACTCTTTATTAGAGGTATGCGCGAACTTTTGAATAATTTTCTGAGCGTTCTATGGCACTAACAAAAAAATGTCAAGACACCTTTGTTATTGAAAATTTTATACATGTACCATATTGTTGGTTCGAACAATTTTTTGGTATCGTTATTAGAAAATGAGTAAATCACTAAAAACCTGTTGGGGGCCCGAAAAATGGATTTTTAGGGGTGAAGCCGCATTCAGACTTTGAGGGATTTTTAATACGTTCAAAAGGGTACTTAAAACTACTGGGTTCCTAAGGAAAATCTTTTTCCTAAAAACATCTAATTTGACTGGCCTAATACACGTGATTGAATTTTTTTTTTTCACCCATTTGAAATTCTTGATGATTACCTATTTTCATGACGTAATTAAAGTAGATCATAAACGACGCACGGTTCTTGTGTGTATATATATATGTACAATTTTTATGTCTACGTAAGAACGGAATCATACGATGAGGAAAAAGAAGAAGAGAAAAACAAATGGAAAAAATTTTTTATCGTTTAATCTTTATTAATCATGAGAGGCCGGTACGAAAGGACGCCAGTACTTTTCTCTTATAACTTGCTACGAATAAAAAAAATTCTAGCGTAGTTAAACATCGCTAAAAATCAGGTTTTCAAAAATCATACAATTGAAAAAAAAGAATTATTTAAAGTCTTTCTTTTCGGTTTATAAATTTTTTTACAGACAATGTATTTTCGTTTTTTTTTAATGGACTCTAAAATGAATGTAGACGTTCCAATTACTTATTTTGATACCTATACTAAAATATAATTTAATAATAACTGAATAATACTAATCATCAAAACATTCTAAGTTTAAATCAGATAAAAGACGATCGACTTTTCAACCCTATAAAAAATTTAAAAAAATTTCAGAAGGTAAAATAGGCATATACTTTAGACTATTTTGTATATTTTTTCCTCCTAAGCAGAATGGTGGAACTCCTTTTTCCACACAACGAAAGGTTAAGAAGATATGCTTGTTTGAAAAGTAGTTACCTTCTCCCCCACTCAAAATTCTAGTAAAATTTCAAAACCTAGTTGAAAATAAATGACGTAAATATATACTTCCTTTTACCAAATTTTGTTAATTTTGAAATAAAAGTTGCTTCAGATATTTCGTTTGTCTCCTCTTCCACTTTGGGGACTATTACATGAAAAGAAGGCATTTCTCAGCATTTTTGCAAAAGCTACTTTTTTATTTTTTCGACCCCAAAAAATCAATCCATGAAGTTATGCTGTTGTCCTTTTGAACATCCTGCATACTTTGTAGTTATATGTTCTTCTCGGAGCAATATGAGGAATTTGTTGCACTTTCTCCTAACAAGCTGTTCTATTTTGAAACGAATGGAAATTATTTTCTAAAGAGACAGTTTTATTTGTCGGGTTGGAACTCAAAAAGAATTATAGGTATTTTTAAAAAAATCCGAACTTCCCAATCCGATTCCTGTTGGAAATCATATTCCTTCTCATCTCACATCTGCGAACACATTTTATACGTTATTCATTCTCTTCCGATGTCAACGCTGATTTTTACTGAAACCTTATACATTGTTACTCATATATGACATCATCTTGTTCATGACTTGATCTCTGTACTTTATTATATGCTTTTAATGCACTTAACTGCTTTTTTCGGCGTGGCAAAAAAGTACGGAACTTTTAGATTTTAGGGGTGCCATTTTGCGAATGTTCACTACATACAGCTATAAGAAGCGCATGTGACTCAAACATTATCGAAATAGCACCTCTAACAATTCAAAGTTCCATACTTTTTAATGTGTAAACATCTTAGCGCTTAGTCTGTTGTAGAGGCTAGATTGTCAGATTCATGTAACTCTAACTTTTTAACTGTATCTCTTCTTTGTGTTTGTTACACACCTACTAAATGAGAATTACGTTCAGATATTTTTATGTTTATACATTATCCTTCATGAGTATAGCCCCGGCGAAACTCACCCCTTTTTTTTGTCATGTCAAACGCAGCAACTACCAAAGAAACTAAAAGATGAGCACCTATAAAGGCATACACCATTTTCTGTCCAATTTCAATTCCTTCTTTGCATCTACATATTATTTCAATGGGAAGTGGGAAAATACAGAATCATTTTTCTTAATTATGAATCATTCAAATTACATGAAATAAATTATTTGAACAACGGAAAAGAATTTTTCGTCGGAATATTGAATTTAAATCGATAAATGTGATAAAAAAATGAAATTACCAGAAATTACCTATAGTTTTCCTTGGACAGTTAATGGGGTATGCGCGTACTTGTCTTCGAGTCTCTCTACTACTATCACAATAAAATACAAAGTAGTTCATATTCTAACCACTGCAGTCACTAAAATCGTGTTTAGTTCTCATCAGTTATCACGTGTCACTCATCAAAGTGATTTTTTTCTCTTTTTTACTCAAATAAAAAGGTACATTTTTGAAAAATTTATTTATAATCCTTAGTGTGCACAGACCTCCAAAGTTACGAGTGCCTGAAAAAGCATGAAAAAATTTTTTGATCCTCCCCATTTTTTCACATTCAATTTTTATCCTTTCAACCCTTCCCCAATTTTTGGACTCCTTAATTTTTGCTCTGCCGTAATTATTATTGTTTGTTTTTCTTTTTTTTTATCCTCTTGATGTCATACAGCATACTTAGACATAATTATTTTATCATTTTACAGTATGAATTAATAAAATGAAGTTTATTTAAAAATTTTTAATATTATTACACATTACAAAAAAAAAAAGAAGTCATTATATGGGTGTTGAGCATCCACAGGCACCCACGTGCGCACCCCTGTTTGTAACCTAATTTATTCCGTTTCAACCTGTTGTTCATCACACATCTTCGATTTGATGAAAGACTGTCTTCTTCTGTATTTGTTTATACTTGCAACATTCTGTTACTTCAAACCAGCATTAATTCCGTCTGTAAGTTTAAATGAAAAAATTTCTACTGACTCGTATTGTTCCGTATGTCTTATCATTTCGTTCTTTAAATTTTTTTTTCCAGCTCTATTTTTTTTCAGTTTTTGCTCTTTGTAGAACTCATGCAGAACTAGTATTATACTGAGTTCTCACTCTTAACAGAACTTTCTCGATAACACAGAATTTTGAGTGTAGCACCTATTTTCTATGAAGAACATAAGCTACGCAAGAAAATATCCATTAATTTGACTTTTTTGTGCCATTGTGCTTTTTTTTACATGAAACGAAAAACTATTAAAATTCTATCTCGTACTTTCAGCATGAGGTCAATTTAGAGAACCCGCTTAAAAAAACATTAAAAACCAGTGAGTTTACTGTCTTCTTCATCATCAGTTGAAAATTTACGGCGGGAATACTTGGTGACGTATGAAATGTTAATTTTTCTTATGCATATTACCCTCTTCTTATTACAATGTTTTTTTTTTTTTTTATTTCTTCGAACACGTAATTTTATTCGATCGGATGTTTACCATTCAATCATTACATTATAATAAGAAATGGAGGCGAAAAAAGATCAGCTTCGTAAGTGATGACGATAATATATATTATATTTGTGTCCTGGAATCCGGGTTGGAAAAGTAGATTTTCTTCGAAATATTTATTCGAAGAATTTCGTCGTCTTTTGCATATCCGTTTTTTGACGATGAGGAATACTTGTATCAAGGATATGGGAAATTTTGGATAATTGTTTTTGCGTGAAAAAGGAACACGAAAGGAGAAAAGATGGAAAATTAGTAATTTTTTTTTTACACAGTCAATGTATAACGCTCATATGCTGGTATCAGTAGCGCACAGTTTTATACAGTGACTAGTGACTGGAACTCGTTAATACTGGACCTACTTAAATTCGATATACCTAAGGCACTAGAACAAGTTTCAGTGTATATGTTGGAATTTTGATGAAGTAGGTATAGTTAATTTTATACTAAAAACAGATATTCGTTGAGAACTACGGCATTGAACTGAGTAACTTTTGTTATTCAAGCTATTTATGTCTTAATATGTATTTACACATTGGGTGTTTCTATAGCAGACGATAAAATTGGAAGGAATTACTCTTAAGAATAGGTATATAGGCCTACATAAGATTTACTGGTTCATACCTAATTGGAACTTTTTCAATAAGTATGAGAGACCTGAGGCTAAATATTATCTAGCTGCTGCTCTGCAAGAATCAACGTGTAGAGTGTAAGATTAATTGGTTTCTTTGTTCTTAACTATCAAATAACTTAGTATAAGAAGTCTACTTGGAGTAGTAATTAGTTGCTTGACTTTGCAATCGAAAGGTTGCGAGTTCGAGACCGGCTACTGTCACATTCTTGACCCAAAATGGCGGGTGTATTCGGCTCGGTTCTGTTAGTGCTCCAGTATGTGATTGAAATATTCATGCTTGTTGGAATATTGGCCATGAATCACGACCATCCTCCTCCGCTCTGTTTCAACATTAAAATCTATCCTTCAGTTACTGGATATAATAGTCACCTGGGCAAAGTCCATTGCAACATAAAATATACAAATGAAAATATTTCGGTAAAAATGCAGACTTGACATTATGTCAGTTTTTTTCTTGAAGAAATCAGATCAAAGACCATACTTCAAAACGCATAAATTGCGACTAAAAATAGCAAATTACTATATAATTAGACTTCATCCAGAAAAACAAGAGGAAACGTAATGAAAATTTTAATAACATAGTTCGTTACTTTTCGGAAAAACTAGAGAATATGCTCAGAAAATGCTAGTAAATTAAGTATACTTATTAGAAAAATATATGGAAAAAGATGTACTCTTTCTTAAAATTTTTTCATTTTTTCACTTTTTCCTTTTCGTCGTTATCCAAGATAAATAAAAACCAAAGTTTATAACTTCCCTATTTCATCCTTTCCGCAAAAATGACAAATTTCTTAAATTTTTTTTTATCATAGTTTCATATGTGTTAAAATTTTAAAATCAGTCGTGAACTGCAGTTATTCATTTTGATTCTGAGAAAGATTATCGAATATATGAGAAATTTCCATACTTTATAACGACTTAGTACTGTAAAATAAATCTAATTCAGCCTGTCAACCCAGAAAACCATCAGATTTACTAAAAATAACATCTTACGTCAAACAATTACTTGTTTTATTTAATGTTTAATAATCGCTACCTACGTGCTAAAATTAAAATAATTTCGTTTTATTTGTGAAAGGTGAATGGCACAATATTATGTCCACAGACCACGTGCATTTCCTGGTTCATGAATACGTCAGAATATATTTTGTAAAGTAATCACCTTGACAAACATTTTCAAATACTCGTTCATCAATAAGTTCTACTTGGATGTTCAGGTACATAACATAACATTTGTCGAATTATTCAAATTCTTTATCAGGCACACTGCGCGGGTTTGTCATGGAGAATGAAAAAGGAAGACCAGAGACTGCTGCTTTAACATTGGAAATATTTAACCTGCGGTATATAGTAAAAAGATAACGTCATATGCAACAAAAAGTAAAAACAAAATTTGCATCAAAAAGTCAAAAAAACAATTTGAAACACAAAGAAAACAAATTTCACGACAAAATAAGAAAGTTTTCAATAAAAAGTGAAAAAAACAATGCAACAGGAGGTGAAAAAAACAAAGTTTGCAACAAAAAGTGATGAAAATGTCAGAAACCCCACAAAAAAGTTCCACTGTTGTCTATCCTACATAGGGATTGAGAAATGGAAACAAAAACCATATTGGAAACACAAAAATTTTGAAATGGAAATGGAATCAGAAACAACTAACTAATTAGTTTTATGACCCATAATGGAAACATAATGGAAACCAAATTATGAATTGTTTTCATTTCCATTTCTCAACTGATTAATTTTTGATTTGGGAGAAAAAATTAGAAAAAATATCGATACTGTGGGGTCTCTCCCGTATTAGGTATAGGGGCTCGGACCCCTTGACAACAGTCGCCGCCTCAAAGGGCAGGCCAACAATCGTCCTTGTGACGTTAAATACACAAAATACGTTCGATCGTAATTACCTGTACGTATTTGCAGGTAATGTACGAGTACCGAATTGTGACACAATAAGATGATGTCACGATTCGTACACGAACCGGCCAGCCATTTCTTATCACGATAGGGGATGATGCGACCTGGCCGCCCTCACCAAGGTACGTATTATCTTATGTACGTGTGTTTGTGTGCGTGCAAATAAGCCGTATATAAACCACCCGAACTGGCTCTAAAATCGCCAGTGTTCGCCTTGGTTTTGGCTTACACGTACTTATGTACGAAGTGGTTGAACACGCTTAATTCTGTTGAATTTCCTTCTGGTGAGAATATCTCTCACGACAAGGTATTCCACAGTGGTGACCTCGACGTGATTTTTGGCTACGTCGTGAGGTGTTCTTAGGCGCGTTGCGCTTTTACAAAAATTTGGCGCAGTGCCCTGGCGAGAAACTCGCTTGCTCGGCAAATATAAAAATTTTTTTGCAGACTAAGACACCTTTTTAGGTTGTTGAAGTAGAGTCTGCTGAAGTGGGAACTTACACCCCTCTCTTTAAAATATATAAACAAAGAGAAACAAGACAGTAGACCTGGAGGAAGAAGGTTGGACTCATCCCCCAACTCCCCCAACTTTGACTCGACACTCTAAGAATTTACCAAATACTGAAGAAGGCTTTCAACACCCAGAATTAGCACGACTGGGAGCTGCAATAAATAAAGATCAATTAGCAGTAAAAACGTTGAGAAGTGGTCAAACTTTAAGCCAAAGTTCAGACCTGAAAACACCTGTCCTACAAACACAGGAGCCAGTGTTTTCAACCAGCAAGGAAGGAAGTAGTTCTGTGGAATACGCTTGTCATCAGAAAGACATAGCAATGGTCCCACCACCAAATGGAAATGAAAACCCATAACCATCGCAGGGAGGTAGTGCTCAGCCACAGCTGACGCCCGAAGTCTTGGCGCAGATTATGCAACTTTTGCAATTACAGCCAGGACAGAACCCCAACTTCTACAGACGAAGGATAGAGATCCCGGAATTTCTGCCCAATGAGGTAGAATTATGGCTGACCCTATTAGAAGGCAGGTTCAAGACAGAGAATATAACCCTGAACCAGCGGTATCTATACATCTGTGGAGGCATGCCCCCACAGATAATCCGCCACATTCCGGACATCATGGAATGCCCTTCGACAGAAGAGGACAAATATGCCTGGTTTGTCAAGAAGATAAGAAATGTGTTTGGTAAAACTAAAAACCAAATCATTGACGATGTGATGGGTGGTGTGAAGATGGGGGATGACAAACCCCCAATCTTCATGGCAAAATTGAGGCAGAAGGCGGATAACATCGTAGGCCCTTCTGTCATAGGCAATCAATTTTGCAAACAACTTCCCCAAAGTGTTGTGCAATGCCTAGCTGCCATAGGTTCAACCGTGATAAACACATCCGCAGACTTGGACTTCCTTGCAAAATCAGCAGATAATGTGCTCGAATACACCAAGTCAAAGCCCGTGGTCAGTGCAGTATCTGCAGAGACTGGAGAGATCGCTCAATTTTGAGCTCAAATAGCTCAGTTGACTGATGAAGTAAAAAGGAACAAAGGCCAAAGCTCCACAAAATCCAATAGTAGCTGGTGACAAAGATCTGAAAGTAGAAGCAACAACAACAACAGTGGCAATAGCAAAGGACAACAGTCCCGGTCCAGAGACCGCAGATCTAGTTCCAGTAACAGGGGTCAGAGTTCAACTCCCCGAGAACATCATCTCCCAAAAACCAGTCTCAAAATTGGGATGATAAAAGTTGCTTTTTCCATAACCAGTTTGGTGCAGAGGCCACCAAATGTAACAACAGATGCAAATGGTGGGGCAAATCCTATACCAAGGAGGCGTCAAACTAGAACAAGGGGCCTTTTATGCGGCAGAAGACCCCTTGGAAAAATACTCATGCTGCCTGTTCATTAAGGACAGGACGAACAGGAGAAGGTACTTAATTGACTCGGGAGCAGACCTGAGCATATTGTCAGTCAACAAAACCCAAAAAGTACTCCCTCCGAAATACTATCTCCGTACTGTGAATGTTAAAAACCTTCCAGCTTACGGACTAGAAACCAGCAAAGTTGACATCGGACTCAAGAAAATCATGACGTGGTCCTTCACAGTTGTAGATGTTCCAAACGCGATCCTGGGTGCAGATTTCCTTGCACATTTTGGCCTGATCATTGACCTCAAAAACGGCAAATTGATCGATAGTGAATCTAAACATTGTGTGGATGGCCAAACGCTAGCTTACAGACTGGACACAAATATATCCAGCTGTACCAAAGTCGACGAACAACTCTTACAGATCCTGTCTGACTATCCTGGAGTCACTCAACCATCAATTCGCAGGCATCCTACCTATAAACATGACACTGTTCATTACATAGAGACTAAAGGACCGCCTTGCTATGCTAGAGCACAAAGGTTACTGCCTGACAAACTCAAAGTGGCACGAGAGTACTTCCATCGCATCGTCGAGGAGGGGGTATGTCGCCCTTTGAAAAGCTCATGGAGCTCCCTTATCCACATGAACAAAAAAGCAAGTGGAGAGTGGCAAATTGTTGGAGACTACAGGCCCTTAAATGCCAAAACAGTTCCTGATCGCTACCCAGTCACCAATATAATGGACTTCAACGCGAATATGAAGGGTAAAACGATGTTCACCAAAATAGACATCAACTGGGTATATGAGGTATAGGGGCTTGGACCCCTTGACAACAGTCGCCGCCCCAAAGGGCAGGCAAACAATCGTCCTTGTGACGTTAAATACACAAAATACGTTCGATCGTAATTACCTGTACGTATTTGTAGGTAATGTACGAGTACCGAATTGTGACACAATAAGATGATGTCACGATTCGTACACGAACTGGCCTGCCATCTCTTATCTCGATAGGGGATGATGTGACCTGGCCGCCCTCACTAATGTACGTATTATCTTACATACGTGTGTTTGTGTGCGTGCAAATAACCCGTATATAAACCACCCGAACCGGCTCTAAAATTGCTAGTGTTCGCCTTGGTTTTGGCTTACCCGTACTTATGTACGAAGTGGTTGAACACGCTTAAATTCTGTTGAATTTCCTTCTGGTGAGACTATCTCCCACAGATACTTTTTCTGAAATATCGATATTTGGACAAGATTTGGAAAATTTTGTTTTTTAATGGACACGGAAATGGAATCCTAAATGGAAATTGAATGAAACATTTTGTTAAAATTAGGAAATGTAACGTAAATGGAAACAAAAATGATGGAAATGGAAACGAAAAATAACTGACATTATGGTAAATTTTAGAAACTCAACTAATGTAAACAAAATGAAAAAATGTAGCATTTCTCAATACCTTATTCTACTTATTCAAAATCAAATACGCCAAATCCAAGAGGTTTTTGAAATAAACTACTGCAGGTATTTACAAATAGAAAAACTAGTATAGGTTGACCGACTATTTTCTCAAAAAATCGTTAATTTTAAAAAAATTTTCAGTAGGTACACCCAGGGTGTCTAGAAATTAAATGGTATAATTTCCCTCCCAGATTTTTGGATAAAAAAATTAGAAATGAATGAATCCTGTAAAATACTGAGAAATGCTTCCTTTCCAAACTTTAGCCCTCTAAAGGAAGGCCAGGAAATAAAAATCTATGTAACATCCCCAAAAATTGACGAAAATGAAACATATCTGGTACCAACAGAGGAGTTGAAATAGTAATCCATTTTAAGCGCCCATCACATAGAATAGTAGGCCTAACAAAAAATGAAAAATAATTTAATGAAAAAATCATGGTTACAAAATACTTTCAAGTGGGGATAGTGCGTTTATTTAACAAAATGAAAATTAAATACAAAAATCATTTCCCATTAATTAACAATATATTTTTTGTTCCTTAATTTATTATGAAGAAGTCATTGGAAATAAAAAAACAAAAATTAATGGTTGTAAATTTGAGTAAATTTTCACTGTTTTCTAGCAACATCAACATCAGCTCTCTACCTTCAATAACAGCTGAGAAATAATCGAGTGAAAGACAATAGATTTTTCTCAAAATAAAAATGTCGCTTTAAAATAAATCTGTTTTTATTTCAAACAAAATTTTCATAATGTTTCATTGGAAAAAGTGAACTTTTTGAATCTATAAATGATAAGTTTTGGTTTTTGAATCAGAAAGTAGTTAAATGTGGTCATTTTTTCAAATTTCTCGGTTCTACTATCAAAAAGTAGTCCTCTGATCCGAAAAGATTATGAATTTTCAGTTCTAAAATAAGGTCATTCCTATTATGGACCGGAGGTGCATAAAAATTATTCTACGGCCGGAATGCACGAACGATACCAAAGTAGACATACTATTAGTTGTCACTTAAGAAATTCTTATCATGAAGCAATTCTTCTTCATGGGCAAAAACTATGCTTATTATAATTCATCTTTCTGATTTTCTTAAATAACATTCTCGCATATCAATTAGTTAGTACCTACCTATCATTTTTACATTCGTCCATAAAACTAACTATAATGGCTAAATTTCTCAAAAATTTTGTTTTTAATAAAATTCGATCTGAAAATTGGCCTCAAGGCTATTTCTTCCATTCGTGCGAAAAAATTTTTCCCCAAAACTATTCTAACGTAATATTGATTGAATTCTATCCTTTACAAAGTTCTAATCGTTTTCAACTTTTTCTTTTATTTATAGAAATGATGAAAAAAAATGTGAATAATGAATGACCCCAACAGTAAAGTGTAAACAGCTTGTGTCTATTAATTACCTACACCCATTATGAAAGCTGAAATGGCATTCTGCGATATATTGTGTATTCAAAATTCGATATCGCATCTCATTTTTTCTCGAGTCCTCATACTCGTAGGATATTACCTCGCTAATAATGAAGATGCTATAAAATTAAATTACCGTAAAATTTATAATGGAAGAAGAAGAAAAAAAAAGAAGAACATTTTTAAATTATTTAATTGTTAATTTTTTTTTTTTGGTGATTATAATAATTTTCCCATCCAGAAAATGCTTATATATAAACCAACCTCACATTATTTGAAGTATTCGAACATATTTGTTAATTGAATTGGTATAATTATAGTCTACAGTATAGAATGAAGTTCGAAAAAAATTTAACGATTTATTTCACAATTGGCAGTCTGGTGTATGGTTACCCACCTACTTTACGACCTCGTATCATATTATGCTGCGCACAATTTTACTGCTTTCGTTGGGAATAATTTTTTAAGATTTCTGTTCAGTGGATATATGATTCTAATTTTGATGGAATGATCAACTATTATAAAATTTCGACTATATATACTTAGAATAGTCGAGGACAAAATCCATCGATGACTCCTTCTCAAGTAGATACCAAAGGAAATTTGTCCCTGTTATGAAAGAAATATCTGTGGTACCTACCTAACATGTAGTCTGTATAGTGTAGTGGTTCGGGGCTTGGCTGCGTAATCACAGTCACACACCCGACCCAAAATAAATCCGTCCCCAACCCCAACATAAAATTTATTCTCCAGACGTTGAATAAAATAGCTACATAGCCAAAGACCAATTATAATAAATTAGTAGTATATTAAACAACAAAGTTCAAAAGTGAGCGTTTGCATGTGAGGGAAAGTTTTCCAAACAAGCACAATGAGTGAGCAATTCTCAAGTCATTTAAACTCACATTTGAACCTTACTGAGGAAATTAATGATCAGAAAGCGATGCAACATTAAAATTCTATCAAATGATGATTCTCGCACAAAAATTATAAAAAATGGAACAAAATATCAACCTCCTCATGGTGGCAGATTTAACATTTCACTCAAAAAAAGTAACCTCTTCTTCCATGTAAACTGAATATTGCACACCATATGGCTCAAAAGCGAACTTTTACATGCGAGGGCACATTTCAGAAATGAGCAAATTGAGTGAGCAATTCCTGAGTTATGTCAATTCACTTTTAAACCTTGATATGGAAGATATTTTTTATAATTAATGATCAAAAAGTATAATTGTGGGAACTGCCATACCTTATCCTAAATAAAATACATTTGCCAGTTATAGCCAGAGGTGGAATTGCCATGTAGTCAAGTTCACCGATTTTTTCTGGCAAATATGTAGGTCTCAGATTCAATTCCCTGGAATTTACTGAAGCAAAGTCGAGTGAACATTCCCTATGTACGCACTCACAGAACAATTTTGTGATGAAGCCATTGCTCTTAGATGTCAAAACCAAAAGTGATGAAAATTTACATATAACAACTTGAAACTAAGCCCAGTGTTGTGAACTCGTGAGGAAGCCTGATTTTTAAAATTTGATTTTATTAAGAAAACACAATATTCTAACTGACAAGTGTTATCATTCAGGGATTTCAATTTTTCAGTTAAGTTTCCAAATTTTAATAGGTAGGAGTTAGCATATTTTTTTCTAAAAAATTGAATAATATTTGTGTTTTTAAAAGGTATCGCGAGTTCAGATTTTTTGCTCAGTTTTAGATTGAACCGCTCATTTGGGCCCCTATGACCCTAAAGAGGGGTTAGGATGATTTTTTCTTAAGAAGTTAAGGAATACATTGTCGGATATGTTTTTTTAGGCGCTGAATTCAAATTTACTGTTCATTTTTGGATTGAACCATTCATATGACCCCCTGTGACTAAAAAGGGTAGATTAGGAATTAGGAAAATGTTTTACTACTTATTTTATTGTGTAATACATCCTTTAAATATATTGACAGAAGTGCAAAATTCCACTTCTAACACGTGTAATGTGACACAGGTAATTTTTTTGCGGTAGGGGCGAAGTAGGGTCGTTTTGGGTGACCCACTTTGATTCAGTTATGTTTCTGAGGTTTGCTTGCGACTCACGAATCTTGCATAATGAAGGAATGAGGTGGGGCCTACCCCAAAGCACCTCTATATATGCTATTCAACTCATAAATTAAATATCTATAACTAAGATTTCTGTTCCCGTGGACCAGCGCCAATTCGTGGTCTAAATTGAGCTATAATGGGATCGTAAATTTGATGCGCATTCGTACAAAAATTCTTAAACAATAGAAATAAACTTATTTATCGACGTCCTTTACCTTCATTTTAGGTTTCAAAGGTCAACATACGGGAAAGTCAAAATAAAATAATTCATGTCTGAAAAGATGCGTATCCAATATTGATTACCGCTCGAGGTCGTAATATGCGTTCGGCTGTGGGTTAATCAGAGTGTGAAAATATGCGGACGTAGAGTCTGCAATTTAGATGCCTATAATATACCGACTACATTCTTACAATATGGCGGAACAGAAAAAGTAGAGATATAGTGTAAAACGCATTTATTACGACGAAAATAATAAGATGTCCAGAGGGAACTGACCAGTGTTCTCTCTGGTCTGTCTAAATATTTGCTCGATTGTATAAGTCGCCACGAAGTTGTATGTGATTCGTGACGTGACACACCTTATAGAAGTACTCGGCAAATACCTGAGAGTACAGAGAACAGGAACGCAAGTGAGAGGAAGAGATGGAGGTGGTGATGGAGAGAGTGAGTGAGAAAGAGCGTAAGCGAAAGAGGAAAAAGCGTAAATTGGTTTTGTTTGCAACAACTCGGTCGCGACCCTGAACTTGGATTAAAATTTATTAATTAAAAAGGTGTAGGTGGTCGACATGGAACAGCTGAGACCAGTCGTTATGAGATACCTATAGTTTACGGTTAGATACCTACCCATTCATTTCCTGAGGTGGATATATGCTCTTGAAAATAAGTTAAGTATTTCGCCGCCATTGGAAGTTTTACCTTGACTTAGATTGCATTGTTATGGTGTCCATAAACGATGAAATAAATAAATAAAACTAACTGAGCAGAAAATATTTACGGCGTTGGTTGCACGTCACAGATTATGAAAAGGATTTTAACGAATTTGTTGTACGAATTTTTCCCATTAGTGGCTTTGTTGGAACTGCGAGTACAGCTTTGCTCGAATTGTTTGTTGCTAGGCGAAGGTCTATCAAGTTATTAGGTATATACATATAGGTGCGTATAAGTATACGTACATATATATATATATATATATATATATATATATATATATATATATATATATATATATATATATATAGGTAAATACCTACTGATGAAAAAAAAAAATCTAAAATTTCCAAAGAATTTGTGTAATTTTACTACGTTAAACGTTATTTTGTGGAGGCTGTAACTACGGGGTCAGAATCGAAAACATTTTTCCTTACCCTGTAATCGATTTGATTAAAATTTAGGATGAGGATTGGTCCTTTATAAAGACAAATTTTCATTATGTTTTATTTGGTGCTTTGTGAGTGAAAATTTTCTTTCTAATATTTACAAAAGGTACTTATTTTTCCATATTAACAGGTGATAATTCGTGAAAGTTGTTATATTTCTTCCAAAAAAATTTAATTTGAATCACAAGAAAAATTTTTTTCCCACAATTTTCGTATAATTATTTTCAAAGAATCATCTGATTGATATAACGCGAGTACGTTTTCGTAAAGAAATTAGAATGGTACTTCATGATCGTAAAAAATTAAATTCACTCAAAAAAATTTCTCAAATTTTAACATAGTGAACTACACAAGATAATTAGAGAAAATTTGTTTCTTCTTGCTCGACTGTTTTTTTCAAAAATTTTAATACATCTTTTATCGTTAAATTCAAAGCCGAGCTAATTTCCAAATAGTATTCTTATTCGTCAAATATATTATAGAAATTTTTCGTTCTTCAGAACAAGTTTGACAAAAAATTTCGTTTAGAGTAGTTCTACCGGTTGAAAACTCTACCACTGCTTTTAAAATAGTAAAATTACGAGCACAGATTCGTATTCGGTACAAGAAAATTCATTATGTTGATACTGAAAAGAATTCAGATTTTTTTTAATTCGTTCAGTACCTAGGTATTAGATATGCATTAAAAATTTATAAAATCATAAATCTATGAGCCTAATTTTATTTTTTAATTTATGAAACTTATGTTGTACTATATATATTATTCCTAGTGTTGTGGAAAAAAAAGAAGTTCAGAAGAATTTTTCGAAGAACATAATACTTTATCAAGTTTAAGAAAATTTCACATAGGTATTTTCGAAAGAGTAATTTTTTTCGAAACTTCTCCATTGTTTCTCTACAATTATGTGAAAAAATATATTCTAAAACAAGGTTAACGAGTGCAGTTAAATTGTGAACAACAATTTTTGTAGGTACATGTGGCAAAATATTTTTCATAAAGTTGTCATAAAATAATTGTTATCTCAAAGGTTGGAAGGTGGAATGTTTTGAAATTCACTGAAAAATTATTTTTAATAACAGTCTATAGTGTTTCCAAAACATTAACTTGGAGGCATTCTGGCTGTCTCCTCTTAGGAGAAATTCCAACCGTTTAATGTTCAAAATTCGAATTTCTTATCATCTTTATCGTAAAAAAAACCACGTTTCTGACGCCGTTTCAACAGAAATTTCACGCGAAACCAACCAAAAAAAAACAGAAATAATAATAAATTAATTGACAATGAAAGGTGATGAAATACCTACTGGATTCTGAATAACATTAGCCCAGTAAGCGAGGGTTGTTGAAAACTTTCCAAATCAAAAAATTCATATGTAGTCAACATAACGATGCAGCAATACCCATTAAATGGGTCCACTTAATCCATCGAAACTAAATTAATTTTATAAGGTACCTTTATTTATACCACATATAGGTACATATCCGAGTGAAAATGATCGATAAGCCGTTTTGCAGTAGGTAGGTACCTATTCTGAACGTAAAACTGACTTTATAACATCAAACAAATTCTAGTAAAATTATTATTCTTTTTTTTTGTCAAAGTAATAATTATTGTTGCTAATCTAAATACTTGATAAAAATGAAATTTCCGTAAGGTCTTTAAGTATTTTCTATTTTGACCTGCCCCAATTTATATTTTGTAGTATCAATTTTTAAAGATTCAATGTATTTCATGACTATCAATACACCGTCATTAATTATTGCGTACAGTTACTTTTTCTTAAATTAAAATTTGAGTTGGTAACCATTAGCCTACAAATATAATTTCTTGAAAAAACTACTTAGTCTAAATCGAGATGTGAAATATAAAAAGCAGCTAACGTGTTTCACTGCATCTGCATGCAGTTTAAAAATTCATCAAAAGTATTCCTACGTATACAAAACAAATACAATTATAGTATTGTTTAATATTGCTCTAAGAGTCTGTAACCAACAAAAAAAAAAAAAAAAAATTACGACCAGAACCGATAATTTATTATTTTTTAAAAATAAGAAATTTTTTTTCATAAGTTGTCGTTCAGTTTACACGAAGAGCTAAACTTTTTACGACTATTCTCGTATAATTAAATAAAAACCCAGCTCTATATCTATACTAAAGTCTATAGTTGCTTTTTGATACAATTTATTTGCTAAAATCTTTGACAGATGATCGCTTTTTTTTTCTTTTTTTTTTTTTTTATCTCATCATACAGGTTAATTACTATTTACAAGACAGAAAAAAAGGAAAAAAAGGGAACACAATGGTACAATAATATCGACGTTTGTCGATAATGAAATTAAAATTGTCTGGCTGGCCTGGGTCACATTCCAATCTGCGACTGGTTACCAACGAAGACATTTCACATAATATGAAAATAACTCGAAAATGGAAGGCGAAATTTCAAAGTCATTGCGTAACTAGGCTATAACAGGCGGTTTTTCTTGATTTTTATTTTTTTTTAATAATTTTTCTCGTGTTTTATTTACGTAAATTTTATTCCTTCATTACACATCCTTTAGAATAACATTCCAAGGTTCAAAAATGAGTTTTACATGCGAGGAAGTTGGCGAAATAAGAGCAGCAAGTGAACAGTTCCCAAGTCATGTAAACTCACTATTGAATCTTGTTGAGAAAGATATTTTAAATAATTTATTAATTATCAGAAAGCGATACAACGTTAAAATTCTATCAAAAGATGAGTCTTGCATAAAAATTATAAAAACAGAACAAAATAACAACCTCCTTGTGGTAGCAGATTTAATGTTTCACTCAGATGTAAAAAGATACTGCACGTTTTTACACGGATGCGCATGCATTCACTTTGCATTAAGGTTACATTCATCAATGATAAGAGCTACTTTTCACTCCAAAATACCAGCCTGAACATTGTCCTTTTGATCATGTATTATATAAATTATTAAATAATCATAGCCACGTATGATGATTTTATTGGTCAGTTTCTTTTCAATTTGGTATATTTTTCAGTTGCCATCAAGATTACTGAAAAGTGTGACTCATATGTGGCTTTAGTAAAAATATGATATTTTTTCCTCAATGTGGAGTTCGAGCATATCAAAAGTGAAGGAATACATAATTATATTTGTCGCAATTAGGTACATTTCATTGTCATACCCATACCAAGATTGACATTTACGGGGAAAAATTGGGACACATTAATATCATTATTGAAACATAATCTTTATGTACCAGTTATCAGATTTTTATGAGATTCATTTGTGAAGTGGTAATGAATAATTTGTGGTAGTAATAGAAATGAAAGTGTAATATCGTCATTTTTATGGCACATACATATATACAATGAAAATGATTACCGGATTCACGTAGGTACCATTCATGGCAATTATGTTATTTCTTTATCACCTTAAAAGTGGGTAGACATTTGTATCTTTTTGCAGAAATTTGTATGTATTTCTACTGCATATTATTAAATACAGTTCCAGTTTTAGTGAGGTGTTGTTTTGAGTAGTAATATAGCTTCATACACTGTGTTAGTTGTTTATCAAAATTTTGCTGGGTAAATGGGAAAAAAATATAGCAACAACTCCCCCTCCCAATAAAAAGTAACTCATGAAGGAAATAAATTATGGAAATTATATCTAAAATACACAGAAATGGCTAGTTTTCCATTATTTTGCGTTTTCTCATTTGTTTATTTTCAAATAGCTAAGAATAATTAACAAATTATAACGAAATTAGTTTCAAGTAAATTTTTTATTCTTTCTAGCAGTAATAGTCCTAGATTTCTAGCTTAAATAGGGACGGAGGAATCATTGAGTAAAAAAAAAAAGAGGTTTCTAGATTTCAAAAAAAAATTTTTCATCAATCTACATTTTTTTCATTTGTTTATTTTCAAATTGTTAAGAATGATTAAAAAATTAATTAAAAACTTAAGGTAAATTTTCTCCTCTTTTTAGGGATACCATTTTTAGCTCTCTCACTTAAATCACGACTGAGGAATCATTGAGGGAAAAAGGAGAAGATTCTAAATTCTAAAAAACCAAAAATCTCCCATTAATTTTCGTTTTTTTAATATATTTTTCGTTAAATAACAAAAGATAATTAGAAAATTTTTTGGAAATTTTTTGGAAATTTTTTTAAAATTTTATCCGCTTTTGGTTATTATGAACCCCAGCACTCTAACTTAATTAAAGGCTGAGGAATCATTTGAGAAATTGCTTTGAAAATTGAAAGGTTGTGTTTAATTGGAGTGGCAGCTTGACAAATAGTTTTTCATGAAATAATGTAAATAATAATATCAAAATTCTTATATGTTTGAATATTTTACATCCTATCATGCAGGATTGGGATGTATACATAACAGTGTGTGAAGTACTTTACACACTCCCACACAGAATTTGGATGAGCGAGAGATTGTAAAATTGCCATCTACTTCACAGGCCAAAAATTTGTTTCTTTACATTCGCTATGCAAGCATGTAAACCTCGTATTTTTTATATACGTGTTGCAAAAACACATTTTTTTTTAATTTTGTGAAAAAAATACTTTTGTTAAGCACAACAAAGTGCTGTAAGTTGTAATTTTTCATATTTTTATAAAATTTTTCAAATAGTTGGGTAACAAAGTTTTAACTTATTTCATTGTTGTAATTTTGAGCCACACCCTTTTGGCCAAAAAATGTTTATCATTGCTGAAATTGTAGTAATTTAGTCATTTTCTGAATGGCCTGTTGCCCCTGCTTGTGTATGAAGTCTAACCAAGTTATTAAATTTTCGAGGTTATCATCAATTGCTGAACTGGTCAGGAGCCCTGCTTGTTTGCCTGAAAGTCTGTAAAGTCATTAGTTGCCTCCCTACTTGTGTGGAACTAATTTGTCAAAGTTAATTTGGTTAAATATTGTCTTGAGCTAACGCAAAATGAATAGAATACTACTCTGTAGTTTGAAACTTACATCATCAAATTGGCCCTACATTGTCAAAATTATCTTTAATCATCATTTTAGTATAAATTATCAACTCAAAAATCTTTTAAATCATCAAAGTTTGTCCTCAAACAACCAAAATGCTGCACTCTACATTGAAATATTTGTCAAAGTTGTAGTTAATATTTGTCATAAGCTGGTTCATCACAATGAAAATCATCACAATTCAAAGTAAATCAGTCATCGAAGTCACAAAATTGGTCATCATACTCAAAAATCAACTTCGAAGAAAAGCTAGTTCACCTAACATGAGGTATTTAAAATTTTTTAATTGTAATATTTTATATTTTTGTGCATTTTATCCGAAATTCTTATAATTTTTGGATATTTTTTTCTCAAAAAATCATTAAAAATGGATAATTTTCAGCAAGTTGTTTGCATATTTTTTGCAAACACTTGTCCAAGAATGTACTTTTTATGACATAAGTATGACTCATTTAATTCTTTCGTTCAAACTCGTACATTTGTATCATTATTAAGTTTCCCCAAACAGTAACTTTCTGTTGATAATTATGCCACATTCATTGATGTAATTTTCATTTTCAAACTATCATTTTGGCTGAACTTGCAATTTTTTTATTTTTGCACAACTTTGTCTCTGTACATTTGTTGAATTTATTTTGTGTGATTTTGCTTGAACCAACAAAGACAAACAGACTCTTTCCATTATTCTATTTTATCTGAAATTATTTTCGCACAAACTCTTTTGTATTTTATTTTATTTTATTTATTATTTGAGATTTCTTTTTATTCAAATTAATTAAATTTCAATTAAATTTTATAAAATTATTTTTTAAAATTGAAATTATATCCTTTCAAAAAATTTTTTTTTATATTATGTTTTTGAATTTAGGGTTTTCAGGTGCTGTGATCGATAATTAAATTCATTTCCCCCTTTTTTCCCTAATTTATTATTTTTCCTATTAGGTATTTATTGCTATTTGCATTTATTTGTTTTACTAATTAATTTTTACTGAATTTATTTAGGTTATTTAGTCTCGTTTATTAGTTTTTGAACCATCCAATCTCATCTTTAACATGTGATTTATTGCATCCTTCGTAGACCTTTATTTTCCTTTTTTTATTATACTTACTCAGGAATCATACAGGAAAAATTTAAATACTATTGTCTATAATTCAGTTTGGTTAGCATAGGTACAACAATTCAAGTTTTACAACATTTTATGGGGATTGTGTCCATTGAGTTTTTTCTTTTTTTTTACTATTTTTTCTACAATCATTCAGTCACTCTATTAGTTATGGCTACTGAATTGAATGATCATATTTCAAACATTTTTCAAGGATCTGGTTATAAAGGATGGCGTGCAACAATTATTGATAGATAAAGGATATCAAGTCACACAGTTTTTCTCTAACCGTAACCTTGAGCTTTCATTGATATATTACACAATAAAATCTGAAAATAAAAGGTTGAAGAATGGATCTAATGATAAAATTAACATCAAATTCAAAGTCAGTGCCTCAAAAAAACATTTCTGATAATATATTGCACAATAAACACAATAAATCCATTCGTTAACAATTAATTTAACTAACCATAGTTCTTTACATAATTCTATTTACCTGAATGTAACTGTTCCTCCACATTAATTGATCTTGTTTTTTCATATTATTTTGTACTCAACCTGAAACATACAATAACATGTATTAATAATTATTCAATATTTTTATAATTACTAACATGAATAATTTATATACTTACCATTGTTTCAATTCAACATTTTTTAATAATTTAGTTCTCATTTTATATGAATTTTTACCATTTTACTTCAATTTTTTAAATTTATCAATTTATTTTTATCACATACCATATTTTCAATTGTTTATTTAGTTCAGATTATTCATTTACGTCGATGCAATGAAAATTTTAGCCCTATTGTTTTCGTAGTTTTCCCAAAACTGTGAACATAAAACTTTTTCCAACAATTTTTTCCTCAGTTTTATGAGAAACCACAAGATAAATAGACATCAAACTTACATTGGACTTGCTCCTACTCAAGGATAATCTATCATAAAAGTTTCAATTCCATCACATTTGTCATCTCCTCAGATTCCTGGAAAAATGAGTTTTCCAGGAATTTTTTGTTTTCCAGTTTTATCAAAAACTACCATACCAACGAGCACCAAACTTCTTTCAGACTTGCTCTTATATAATAACAATCTTCCATGAAAATTTCAGTTATATCTGTTTGGTTTTTTTTTCTCAAAACCACGAATACAAAATTTTTTTAAACAATTTTTTTTCTCAAGCTTTCTCAAAAACACAAAAATAATGGACACCAAACTTCTATCAAAATTGTACCAATATAGGCATAATCTATCATGAAAATTTCAGCCTAATCCCCTTTGTTATTTTTTCAGAATCTTAGAAAACTATTTTTCCAAGAATTTTTTGTTTTCTAGTTTTCTCATAAACTAATCAATCGATAGGAAACTTCTTTCAGACTTGTTTCTATATGAGACGTATCTCTTGTGAAAATTTCAACTTCGTTTATTTTATAGTTTTCTCAAAACTGAGAATACAGAATTTTGTTGATACATGCAACACTATAATTAATACAAGCTGTTAATTCCTTTGTTGAAATTACGAGTATTTCACAAAATTATTTCCCTGATATTATTTTGACAATTATTCCCTAATATTCGATGTGTGTACACCACCCATACAACCACACATAGACATGAGAAAAAAAAATACGTTGCTTCCTCCGAAACAATGAATTCTACAGTGTTACATATAGGTATGACAAAAAATCCAGGGCCAGCAGAAGCCAATATTCTCTGTGGAGCGGCACTTCAGGGTTTGTATATATTTTTGGATGCAGCCTTCGTTAAATAGGGTGAATTTTTACCTTTTTGTTTCCGTTCTTACCCATCTGTTCATGTCTTTCTTATTTGAGACAGACTATATTTAGGAGCGTGTAGATACACGATTCTACAATGGGATGATGGGGGCCACCACAAACCTCCTTTTTTTATTTTCTTTTTCTTTTTTTTCTTTCTTCTTATAGTCATTTAGAACATGTTTACCCACGTACAAACATACATACAAACAATTATTGCTCATATTATAATATTATATGTGGGAACTGTCATAGCCTATCCTATATAAAATACATTCGCCAGTTATAGCCTGGAATGGCCCTACGTTCAAGTTTACCACTTTTAGCTGGAAAATATGTAAGTCCCAGGTTCGATTACCCGAACCAAGAAAATCTACAATATAAAATATATGGTGGTATAGGATTAGCTGGTTTTCGAAAACCTACATTCTTTATTAAAGTGGCTGCTGCGCTAGAGTTTTCGATGTTGAGTTGGGTAAATGTGAGGCAGCCAGATTAGGCAACTCCCATAAATGTGATTATACATATTGTACACATATATCTGCGGCGACTCCTCAATTGTTAATTGATGAATCTTTATCCCTATTACAGCAAGAATTACTGAATTAATTTGAAATGTTGAACGCTCGAACTTCGAATTGATTTGCTTACACCTGATAATCTAATAACCTACATTTACGGTGGAGTTAATAAGATATCCATAAAACCGTAAATAAATTATTCTATGTGTAAAAATAAACCAAAATTAAACTGCATTTCTGTTAACTGCATCTCAACTGAACACCTGGCGGGTACCAGTTGTAGAAGAAAAAAAAAATTATATTCGCTATTGATGTTGAATTTAAAATTCAAATTAGTCTTAAAGTTACGAATTTTTTCTTTTACACCTAATTAACTCCATAATGTTGATACACCTAGTTTTTTTTCGCTCTCTTGCGACAATGGAAGAGCCAATAAAATTTATCGAAGTGTTAGCACTTATTTACTTTTACTTTAACAAGCATTCGCTCAATCCAAAATGTACGGAGACACACGATTTTGTTTCACGTACACCATATTTTTGTAGATTAGAAGATGAGTTTATGTGTGTGTACCATGTGCATGAGAGAAGCGAACGATTAAGTTCACGTTTCTGCAGTAAATCAGATTTTTGGCAAAAGAAATCGTTCTCGTTTTTGGCTATAATTGGTGTTGCATATAATGTCATCAATACATAATTTGCCAGTCGACTGGGAGAAAGAATATTATATTCGTTTTGTTTTTCAAGTTCTACGAATGTACTTATCGAGTCTTGCGATTCGTGTGGTCACCGTACAGTACATTCATAAGCCCTGAAAATATGGTCTCGAATTGCGACGAATATCATTTTATGGTGTTCTGGATATTTTTTTGGTGTTCGAAACAATAATCATGGTACTATATTGTAACGAGCAGAAGTTTTCAGAGTTTTACGCGTAAATTTTGAAAAATGTTAATTCATCCGTGATGAACCAAAATTGTATTGAAAAGAAGGCATAGTTCACCAGAGTTTTGTCAAAATTTAAATTTCTGTCTTCTGCAGTATAAACAAAACCTAGCCCATAAATGGAGTGGTGAAGGCGTTTCTTTCCAACTAAATCTGTCACTTTTTGTCTGGAACAACGATGTTCTGATTCTAAAGAAACGTGGTACCTTATTACCCAGTTGGCTTGTAAACGAGGTATTAAAAGTGACCTACAAAATGGTTAGTGGTGAGAATGATGAAAACTATCCGTTTCATGAAAAAAGAAAACGATTGCGGTATCATTTTTTCATTTTGACCTAATACTTTTTATGTACATACGTACTCATGTTGGAGCAGGACTGAAAGAAGTTTTTTGCCTATCAGTCAATTAGTTTCTGAGAAAACTAGAAAACATGACAAAAGGGACTGAACTGAAATTTTCATAATAGATTTTTTCTTTTATTGGAGCAAGTTTCTTAAAAGTTTAGTGCCTATTAGTTCAGCAGTTTCCAAGAAAACTGGAGAAGAAAAATAGCTGAAAAAACTTGGTGTTCACGGTTTTGAAAAAACTGCCAAACAGATAGGGCTGAAATTTAAAGAAAAGATAGCTAGTGTATGGGAGCAGGTCGATCTGAAAAAAGTTTGGTGCTTATCGGTTCAGCAGTTTCGAGAAAACTAAAAAAATAAAATCTCTCGAAAAGCGGTTTTTAGCGATAAAACATCGATAGATTGGTATTTTTATTAAAGATGTGTATAACTACCGATGGTTTTCTGTAATTTCTCAAGTTGAAAAAAGCAATGAAATATCGATATATTGATATTTTTGTTGAGACCACCAATCCTTCTCCCCTCTCACTCCTATGAACACACGATCACATATCAAATACATTTAATTATATCTATTCGCGGCTACACTGATATACCACTTCCGCCGCTCACTCGTTCATTTCCGCTACCGTTCGTTCGTTACTCTAAAAATGTACTTTACTTAAATTATGTAACTTATGAAATAAACATTCGCTTCTTGGACGTAACTTCGCTCAAATCTTTCTTTTCTGTTACACCTCTAGTCCTCAACCTCTATATGGTAGCATCGCTCGGTAACAATCTTCGTACCTGTAACAGATTTTAAAAAAATACTAATTTAAAATTTTTATACTTTTGTGAATTTTCTTTGTGTTTTAAGTCAAATTTTTGAAAAAATCTTTAGTGAATAATTGTGTTTTTTAATATTTTCGTAATTTTATTTTGTGTTGGGTAACTTAGTTCCAACATTTTCGAGTAATAAAATTTTTTGTTCTCAAAAAATTTAATTCCACATTGAATGCTGTAAACGTTCAATGAGTTTCGTCGTTTGCTGAAAGGATTTGCCCCGTTTGTGTATAATCCAGCCAAGTGTATCGAAAAATTCCAGGACTCGACGATTGCTAAGTTGTTCAGGAACCCTGCTTGTGTTGCCTGAAAACTAGTAAATTCATTAGTGTCTGCCCTGTTTGTGTATGAACTAATTCGTCGGAGTCATCTATTGGAAGTAAATCGCCTTGAGCAGTCACAAATTGATCTGAAACCAACGTAAAAGCTTCAATTCAACAACGTCAAAATTGGTATTCACCGTCTCAATTCAACTTCACTTTTGGTATCATCTTTAAAACTCAAAAACTTAACTCAAACTCTCATCGAAGTACGTTCAAAACAACCGAAGCAGAATTCAAACAACAGTTCCAGAGAACCAACTTCATCAATCCAAAAAAACGAACCTGAAAACTAAAAATCAACGATTAAAAAGGTACAACTTTAAAAATTCTCTGCTGAAAAAAGGTAATAAAAAATATATTTTTCATAATTTTTCGTATTTTTTCGTATATTTTTCGTGTTTAATTTCGTGTTTTCGTGAAACTTAACTCTTTCGATTCAAAATTTAACCTATATATTTGAAAATAACGGTAATTTCAAATAATTTTGGCCTTTTCAAAATTTTTCTAAGCGCAAATTTTGGCAAGTTGTGTGCAAACTTTTGCAGCCACTTTTGTCTTGGAGTGTACAACTCGTGACGTATGTACGGCTCGTTTCGTTCATTCGTTAGAACTTGTACATTAACCTTTTGTTAAGTGCAACGAACCTACGAACGCTTATCTTTCGCCCATTCAATAAATACGTTGGCGCGGTTTTTCAGTTTCAAACCACCATTTTGTTGCAACTTGAAAATTTTTGCCGTTGCACAATTTTGTCGAAAATAATTAACGATTTTTTTTTTGAATATTTTGCTTCTTATACGAACACCTAAATTAAATTAAAATTTTTTTTTGCTTTTTTTTTCCTCTCGTGCAACTTTAATTATTTATTCGAAAATATTAAACAAATATTTTTTTTAAATTTTTTTTTATCGTAATTTTTTTTCTTTTTCTCTACTGAAAATTTTCTTCTTCGAGTTATCAGTGGAATTAATTTTACGTAATACTTGGTAAAATTTAAATTTTATTTTACCACAAATCATCTGATATTTTTTTTTTTTGCTTCTTCACTTTTCAATTTTACTTCGAATTTTTTTTTTGGTTGGTTATAACTATTTCAAACAAAATTTCCCCTGTTTTCTTTTTATTTCCTTCCGAATTCCCTTGATCTGAAGGTAGCTAATTTCATTTTCACCCTCACCCTTTCATTTTTATTGATTTTAATTAATCACTTCATTAAATATTGAATTCTTATACGAATCAATTTTGGGTTAAAAAGTCTTGTTATTTTATTTTTATTTTTTTTTATTGGGAAGCGTCCAATCTCATCTCTAACGTGTGTGATCTCTTGCCCGCAGTGGACCTACTCGAGACACACACAAGGACAACTTAAATACTATCGTAATATTTTAAAATTGTTTGGTTATCACAGGTACGGCAATCCTAGTCTTGCGGCATTTGCTGGGGATTGACATCCGTTTGTTTTATTTTTTTTATTTTTTTTAATTTTTTTTTAGTTCAGTCAATTCATTAATTATGAACACTGAAAATAATGAAAGGATCTCAAATGTTTTCCGTGGAAATGGCTATGAGGGATGGCGTGCAACCATCATTAGCACCCTTATAGGTAAAGGTTGCCATTCCACAATTTTTCCTACTGCTCGAGAAACTAGTTACATTTATACATCATCCGAAGAACGCCTAACATCCAAATGGCTTAAATTTTTCCAAACTCAGGAACGGGCCAAAGCCCACATATTCGAAAGACTTGACAAAAGAATCCTTCATCATGTCAAAACTTGCGATGTAGTTTCCCAAATTTTTGAAATCTTAGATGCTCGATACAGGAATCAAACTGCTACTAACATCATGGTATTAAAGTCAAAATTTCAGTCCCTTCGCTTCGATCCAAGGAGAGGTACCATCCGTAGATTCTTGGAATATTTTTCATCCATTGTGGAAGAACTACGTGATGCTAATTACCCCCTATCGGAAGCTGATGAAATTGATCAATTAATGATGTCATTACCCGAAAAATTTGATACTGTTTTCTCAGAATTCCGCCAATTAGAAATAGAAAAACGAACTACTGTCAGACTCACAAAAATGATATTAGAAAAATGTGATCGAATTGAATATTCTAATAAAACTTTTCCCGGGTTTGATCAGCCCAAATCATCTTATCAACCGATGAATAATAATAATAGAAGAAACTTTAGAAATTTTCGTAATAATAATAATAACTCAAATTCTTCTAAACCAAATTATAATACAACGAGTTATTTAAACGATCACAGAAATAATCAATCCAAACAGAATAGTTATCCTTCTAAAGATAACGTGTCCCAAATGGATATTACGTGCTTTAGATGCAACAAAAAAGGACACATGTCAAGGACATGCCCTAATGAAACATCTACAGCCAGTAATACTCCACAAACCCAGAACCAGAACAATAGTTCGAAACCCCAAACTTCAAATAACACGAACTCCCAAAAAAAGTCTGATGATAAATCCAATTTTCGTGTTAAATATTCTATGATGTTACACTCAAATCTTAATCACTTAAGTTTTGATGACATTGAAGACGAATTTCAATGGCCTAAACCCCCTACAGTATCAAAGTCCGCCCCCCCAAAAAACCAACTCCATACGATGTTACTAGACAATGGAGCAGATGACCATATGGTCAATGATATTTCAAAATTAAGAAACGTACGTAAAGTTGACAATTCTCGTAGAGCACTTTGTGCCAAAAAAGGTGTATTCGTAAATCCCACACATGTTGGATCAATGTACGTTAATGTCTGCAATTCTAACGCAGAATTTTCCACTATTCACCTGAAAGAGGTATATTATGATCCTGATTTAAGCCTTGATATTTGGTCAGGTGCTAAAATCATGGAGTCTGGCATCTTTAAAATCATAACTGACACGGATCACGCAGACATCATAAATAAAAATACTGGTGAAATCACTATAACCGCTCCAAAGAGAGGTTCTATGTATTATATTGATTACGAAATAGTTGATGAAGAAGAGGAAAATAAGGTCTATCAGGAGCTTGTGTGTATGCCTGTACCTAGTACATCTACAGAACAGGAAGATCATTTAGATGATCCTCAACAAAATTTCGAGGAACTGAATGAGGCTGAAACAAGCAATCCACAAAGAGAGCAGGAAAACATTGACCATCCTCAAAACTTTCAAGATACCGAAGTGGATACGGTCACTCAGGAGATTTATTCTGAATCTGAGGATGAACTAAACGGAGAGAGTGTCGGAATAAATAGAAAGTATAAGAAAAACATTAACAGAACTAAAACTCTTTGGCATAGAAGATTAGGTCATCTAAGTGGCAAAAGCCTAAAAGCACTATCGAAAGTAGTTGTAGGTATGCCCCAAAATTTAGTATTTAAGGACGATGACTTTGCCACTTGTGAAATCTGTGTAAAAGCAAAATCCACCCGACTTGGTCATCACGGCGTGAGAACTCGACCAACGAAAAGAATGGAAGTAGTCTCATCAGACATCATGGGACCCTTTCAGGAAGCATATAACGGAGAAAAATTCATAATAACCTTTATTGATCATTACTCGAAATATACTCTTGCCTTCCCAATATTAAGAAAATCCCAGGCTTTTGATAAATTTAAAGAGTACTATTTATCTTTTAACACAAAATTTCCCAATGATCCTATCTCAGTATTAAGAACTGATCAAGCTAAAGAATACTCCGACTCCAAAATGACACAATTTTGCTCCGAAAAAGGAATCACATTAGATGATGGCGTGGCATACACCCCCGAATTGAACGCTATAGCCGAAAGGCAAAACAGAACCCTGCTCGAAAGAGTTAGAGCTATATTATATGACGCAAAAATTGATTTTAAATTATGGTCAACAATAGTATTAGCCGCCGCCCACATAATTAATAGAAGTCCGACCCGCGTCAATCTAGGAAACATGACCCCTTACGAAAAATTATACGGTACAAAACCCGATATTTCCCATCTTCGAGTCTTTGGTGCTATTGCATATAAACACGTTCCTATCGAACAAAGACAGCAATCAGCAGTAAAAGCCAAGAAGAACGAAGAGGAGCATCTCGACCCAAAATTCTTGCCCAGAGCCCTTAAAACTATTCTGATCGGCTTTTCGAATGTAGGTTATCAGATACTTGACCCAATCAAAATGAAATCCTACAAATCCTGCGATGTTAAATTCGATGAGACGAAAACATTAGCCGACTTCACAAGTAAACCAGAGGAACTTCAAGTAAAACCCTTAGAAGAAGAAATTGAGGCAATCTATAGGGTCAATGTACTTAAACAAGCCTCATCAGAAGACTTACTATTTATAGAAGACTGTATGCCAGTAAGCTTCAGTGACATTTTCAAAAATCCTTTTAAGAAAGAGTGGCTTAAGGCAATCAATGATGAACTGCAATCCATGTCAGATCTTAATGTGTGGAAAATAGTAGATCGTCCACATAATATCAAACCTATAGACACACGATGGATATTCACGGCCAAAGCCAATGAAAGAGGAATAATGTGCCCAAAAGCTAGACTTGTTGCTAAAGGCTTCATGGACAGATCCGAATACACTATGACAGAGACCTACGCACCTGTTGTGCAACTCTGGTTAATTAGGTGGATCTTGTCCGTAACTAACCTACTGAATCTACAACTTGTTCAATATGATGTCAAAACAGCCTACTTAAATTCTAAAATTAAAAATGACATCTTTCTTAACATTCCCCAAGGTTGCAATGTCGAAAAAACAAAATTACTTAAACTTGAAAAATCTATCTATGGACTTAAAACATCTAGTAAAAATTGGATTGAGTTACTAGATTCTCATCTTCAAACATCCAACTTTACAAAGTCAAAAATCGACAGATGTGTATACATACGTAAAGATGACTCAGAAGGTATTGCCTTCATGATAATTTACGTAGACGACATCCTCCTTGCAACGAATCGTCCTGAATGGGTTAATGAAATAACCACCCATTTTGAAACTCGTTTCACTATGAAGGTTGTAAACAACCCTACCCATTTTGTAGGTTTCGAAATTGAAAGAAATCGTGAATCACAAACAATTAAACTCACCCAAAAACAGCAAATTCAAAAGATTCTCCAGAAATTCAAAATGTGTGATTCAAATCCTTCCAAAACGCCTATGGAGACAGGCCTCAAATTAAGTAAATCTGAAGGCACAGATAATAAAGAATACAGATCTATGATTGGTGCACTGTTATATGTATCTAGAGGCACAAGGCCAGACATATCCTTTTCAGTCAATTACCTGTCAAGATTTCAAAATTGTTCCGATGACACAAAAAAGAACCATGTACGGCGTATCATCCGGTACTTGAAATCTTCAATCGATCTTGCAATTGTCTATAGATCTAACTCCGAAGGCATATCTGCCTATGTCGATGCATCTTATGCCCCCGACATTGACGATCAGCCTATAAACATGTCTGAACTGGAAAAAGGAAAATCAATAACCGGATACCTAATTACCATGTATGGTGATCTAATAAATTGGGGCGTTCATCGCCAAAATATCCATGCTTCTTCATCTACAGCAGCGGAATTAATTGCTCTTCACGACTCCTTTGAGGACATTGAACTTGCTTGGCTTCTCAATCGTGAATTCTTCTCAATTGACACTCCAGTAACTGTCTATGAAGACAATATCTCTGTTATACATGTCATATCTGGAGGTGGTCAAAAACGCCTACGAGCTCTTATGATCAAATGTTATGGACTTGCTCAAGCCTATAATGACAAAATTTTCATATTTAAACAAATAGCTACTGAAGATCAACTAGCTGACTTACTCACAAAAGCCTTATCCAGTAAGCAGCACATTTCACTTACAAATAAAATCCTAGAATCCCCAAACTGTGATCCATAAAAAATCAACTCCATCACCAAAATTTTGTCTGAAACCATAACCAAAACATACTTTGATTATAATTATTTATTTTTGCATGTTACTTATTTCGTTACCTCATATAATTTATTATTGCATGTTACCATATTTATTGTATTTTATTCATATTTATTAATCAACATACTTACCATAAGCGTCCAAATCAGTTACCATTTTATATATACACCTTTTCAATTTTAAAATTTATATTTTTGTATTTTTGTAACTAAATATAATGAACTTTTAAACACTTTTGTAACACCCGCAGTCGTGATCGGTTCAAAAGATTGTAGGGGGGTGTTGAGACCACCAATCCTTCTCCCCTCTCACTCCTATGAACACACGATCACATATCAAATACATTTAATTATATCTATTCGCGGCTACACTGATATACCACTTCCGCCGCTCACTCGTTCATTTCCGCTACCGTTCGTTCGTTACTCTAAAAATGTACTTTACTTAAATTATGTAACTTATGAAATAAACATTCGCTTCTTGGACGTAACTTCGCTCAAATCTTTCTTTTCTGTTACACCTCTAGTCCTCAACCTCTATAATTTTTTCAGATATCAATAGCTGTTGATATAAATATCGATTAATATCGATAATATTTTGAAATTTTTTCAAGTAGGCTCTTTCTTTTATCTCACTTTCTCTCTCTATTTTCATCTACATCTACATCTACATCTTCACCTACATCTCCACCTCCACCTCAGTCTCCATCTTCATCTCCATCTCCGCCTGCAAACTGGGTTTTCTAGCGAAGCATTGCTGTGTTAGAGTTTCTTTTTTCAAGGTAGCTTAACCGAGTGAAATGATGGACTATCGATAAATTTTAAGAGTGAAGTAGTGATGAGGAAAAAAAAAACCAAAACTAAGCTACCAACCTATTTAGGTGGCTTCACCTATAATTTTTTATTGCATAGGTATACTTACTTTAATTATAATATAATAATATAACATAAATAATGTAAAAATAAGTTAATTCAATAACGAAAAATTCAAAATAAATTTTTTGGAATTGAACAAAATGGTGGAATTTGCCTTTTTTTTTTCTTGGATGATTTCAGATTTTACTTAACTTTCATCACTTTCGTCGCCTGTATCACTAGAACATTATCTTCCAATAAAACTTTTAAGGGTCTTGAACCAATATGGTCGACACTAACCCTCAGCTAAGTGTTCACTATCCTAAGTGTCAGTTTAAAAAACTTACAAAGAGGCTATACGTTTCTAAACTATGTTTCTCAGCTAAAATAAGATTCTTTCATAGCTTTGCGGTATTTTGTCACACGGAAACTACGTTTCCCAACTAAATTACATTTTTTTCGCTTAGCGTAAGGTTACTGTCTTGTATGTATATCGCCTTTAGCATATTCTAAATTTGGGTCCGCATTCATGAACGTCACTTTAACCTCCTTTTACATAAACCTCACTTCAAAAATACTTCTTGCACTTGGTCTTCTAACATTATTCGAACAATGACGCCAAATCCAATTTGCTTGAATAAGTGTCACTGAATGCCATTTCGTAAAACACGTAACTGCTTTGATTATTTTTCACATGAAAAGATCCAACGAACCAAATCATTATGTACTCATATGAAAGTCTAATGATTGAATGAGTACCATAATTATAGAAAAATCTCGATGATTCATTGGATTCTTCTTGTTGAAAAAATTCAAAATAGGCCAGTTATTGTTGAAAAATATCGAAAATTCTGAAAAAGTGGCAGTTAACCTTACTTTGAAAAAAAGAGCCTAAATGGAACTTCTGCAAATATTTAAAGTTACACAGATGCCAATATAAGTGTGCATATTCATCCATGTACTTATAGGGATACGGCGATAAAAACATGAGGATTTGAAAAAAAAATTTTCCAATTCAATTCGTAGGTGAAAAATGACTCTTATCTACTCGTCTCAATGAAACATTATTTCTTCAATGCCCCCAAAATGAAGATATTCGTTGAATAGGCAACCAGCATAGCTTGCAAGCGTTCAGTTTGTGGCTAGAAAATAACTTTCTTATAGACGAGAAGGAAACGAATTTTTTCCTCCCTCTTTGACTCGAGTAAAAGTGCCCCTCAATATTTTGTGAAGTAACTAATGTAAAGTTCAGACAATAAAATTTTCTAGGATCAATTTAGATGCGTTGATTTCTTATTTTTGTTTATCCTTTCAGTCACTTCTCGCTTCCACATTAGTGGTTTGGTACAAAATTTTTTTTATCACTTTGAGTTGCCCATATTTACTAAATATATGCAGCCACAATGAAATGACAGTAAATGGGTAAGCAATAAATGAAAATCTGTAGGCGTGCTTGCCCTAAATACGAAAAAGAAACACACCATTGCCGCGATGCCGATCTTTTTCAATTATAAACAGAAACAGAAAAAAAAAATAAAAATTGGCCCAGTAGAAAATGGAATCTTTTTTACAAACAACGTGCACGATTTTTAAAAACCGGTAGGGATCTTCATTTTGTAGTTTACCGAGTGAGTAAACATGCTGCCAGATTTCTCGTGTATCTAATCATCGATCTGCTATGTTGCAACAGGATTTTTTCACGTAATATTATACACGATATATTAAATAATATAATCTACTTTATTCGTCGAATCACCATAATTTTCTCTCGAATCTTTCTACGTGACGTATAAAGTCATCGTTCGGATTTGAAATGTCGATTTTGATCAACTCTGTTTGCGACATATTGTTCGTAAAACGTGTAAAATCGAGAAAATCGCTGATTGGCAACCAATTATATTAATTGGGCTGCGATTTTTTTAATGGCTTAGAATTCAGAATCTTAAATATTTGAAATTTTTACGCATGTCGCAACTGGCTACCCATAGTTTTGTATAATTTTGATTCTTCGATTTTTTTTCCTCTAGATAAATGTCAAAAAATATGTTATCGGATATGTACTCGCAGAATATTTGGTCATCTGACTGATGGGTTGGCATGGTGATACGTAGTTAAATGGGATAATCAGAATGTTATTAATGTAGGCTACAGGCTAAATATTGGCCTTTAATTTGTTTCTCCGGTCTTTCTAATACAATTAATATTCGTTCTTTTGGGCCAGGAAATCAGCAATAATTGAGATTTATTCTGTCAAGTCAAATCAGTTGTAAAGTAATTTTTGGCCATTTTCAAATTAACGAAAAGAAAAACTTATTTTTTCAGTTTTCTAAGAAATTACGATAATGTACTCGGATACAAATTTCATAAACGAGTGTCTAGGTGGTCATCAAAGAGATAAAAAAAAAAACGCGCTCTGGGGTGTCAGCGAACTAGAACGTTTAATGTGGTACACATTTCATAAATTCGTTAATGAAAATTGAAGTTTGAAAAAATGATAACACAATATAAATGAAACACATATCGATATCATATCGATATATCGATCAACACCAATTCCTTCATACTCTTACGATAAAACATTACAAATCGATTCCCTCATTTCGACTAGTGGGGAAATTGTGATTGGCTGTAGGAATTTGTATTCTTTCTGTGATTGGCTGTAGCACCCTTTTTTAATGAAAATTTAACCAAAATAATTTTTTCCGAATTTACTCTGAATTCAGCAGTGAAAGTAGAAATGTGTACCACATTAAAAACAACAACAAAACAACGTATAACTAAGCTCATCTATGATCCTCTCAAATGTTCCAAATGGCAATTTTTCATCCCCTTCCATATCTCTTGAGAAACAAATTGGTTGTCAGCATAATTACTCTCAAAGATATTTTTGACAAAAAAAAAAAAAAATAATAATATTATGTTTTTTAATTTAATAAAATTTGAATTTTTTTTCTTATAAATTGGTATACTTACCTTTATATTCTTCAAGAGAAATTTCATTGCAGAAAAGAGGAGAGTATATGAAGATTGTAAAACAAAAATAAGGACTATTAATTATATAAAAAACAAAAAAGAAAGGAGATGAACTTTGCGTCTAATTTTGTCAAAAGTATCCTATTTTATCGTTTGTGTTGCTTCTAAGATCATCTCCCTTAATTGATCTAAAATTCTGGAAAACTACTTTTCCTCTACAAAAAATAAAAAAATTAAAAAAAAATAAAATAAAAATTAATGTGATTTATTAAATCACAAGCTGCATTACCTACCCTTTAAGCAGCTGTAAAATTCTAACATTCAACAAAATTGGTCTAGACAACTTTTAGTGAAAACTTTCGAACTTAATTATAGCTCCAAGTTTTTTGAGTTTTTGCTTCTCAAAACTCTTTTCTATAACCATAAAGCCGAACTAAGAACTAACTTTCAACAAAACAGGTCCAGAAATAAAATTTTTGGTGAAAATTTTATGGTTTTATTGCAGCTCGCACTTCCAAGTTTTTTGAGTTTTCACTTCTCACAACACAAATTAGATATAACCCTAAAGGAGAACTGAGAACTCATGTTCAACAGAATACGTCTTGAACTGAAACTATCAGTGAAAATTTTTGAACCTAATTACAGACTTCAGAATTGAATCTTTGAAACAAACCTTCTAAGAAATCATCTAGGAATAAGCACCAATGTGGTCCAAAATTACTCGAAACTTCAATTTATATCAGATAAGTCCAGAAAACTGTATGACAGTGTACGAAATTGTTCAGTTCGACCAAAACAAAAACCAGAAATTTTTCATATTCTTTTTTCATTTTTTTTTCTTCAAACTGGCTGTTCTATTTGGTAATGTGCGGCACTAGAACTTGAAATTTGGAATTTTCGCTTCTTTGAGATGACGCTAAAACTATAAAGTAAAACTGATCGAAAACGTGCAAACAGAACAAGTCCAGAACTAAAACAATTAATAAAAATTTTCATAATTGACAAAAGCTCTAAGTTTTTTGAGTTTTTACTTTTCAGAACTGACATTGACACAAAAACCATTAAGTAGAATTGAGAACTAACTTTGAAAAGAACAATTTTAGAATTATAGCTCTTTGAATAGAGTTTTCGAAATGGAACTTCGAAAAAATCATTTATGGATGAGCATCTACATCGGGTCAAAATTTTGAGAAAATCTGTCAAGTGGGAGAGGAGTGATGCTGCGACAAAAAAACTAACTTCAATTTATGATATATATAGAAGATAAATAAAGATAGAAGAAGACAGAAAAACATAGAATAATATAGAAGAAGATAGAATAGGAAAGAAGTAGACAAAATAGATAGATAGATAGAACATGAATCATGAAATTTGACAACGCTGTTGGAAAATCGAATTTCATGTTAGGACTAATTTTAAAGAGACGAATTAGCCTAATGTAGACATTAAAAATTAAAAAAAAAAAAATCTGAAAATATCTGTGGAATAAAAAAAAGTAGATCCTTCAGTAATTTAATGCTAAAATTTGCAACAATGCTATTTTCACTTCATGGCTCGATGAGTTAACTTAGCCTTGGTTTTTCACAAGGATTAATAAGTTAAATAATGGAAGAGCAGTTGACTGAAAAAATTTTCAATACCAAATGCCAACTTTATAATTATCACGAATGCACAGGAGATTCAATAATTGCATCCAACCACTATACTCACATTTTTCTTTCTCACTAGGGCGAAAATAATTATCATACTACAGCTTCGATCATAAAATAAGAAACCGATGGGGATAGGGTGTGCGACATTTTTAACTTGTTTACTATACCACTGAACAAGAACGTCGATGAGAAGTGGTATTACGGAGATCTGAACCCTCTCCTCAGTCGTAATAATCAGTTTCACATCTAAAAATAGTGCGTCTTTGTCGGTGGTGGTGGCATCGTGACTAGTGATGACGGTAGTCGAAAGTTTTTGACCATTGATTCATCGAAAGCAAAAAAAGACTAACGATATTCATCGATAGTTTTTTGATTTTATTAATTGAACCAATTTTCTTTTTTAAGCCTTAAAAACTGTCTTGACTTATTTTCTCTTGACAAGTTCTAATAATAATCTATTTTTATAAAACGAGACCAAAACCAACGTTTAAAAAAATATATCGGAAGCCAATAGTTTATCGACTCATAATCGGACTATCGATAGTTCGATAGTTCGATAGTTCGATAGTACTATTGCCCATCATTAAGTGTGGCAGAGGTAGAGGGTTAAGAGAGACGGTAAAGAATATGTGGACCCATTGCCCGCCTCAAGATAGATCTATATACGCCCTTACCACTAAATTGAATTTAATGGAATATCAGAAAATAATATATAATTACGTGTACCTACTTATTTAACCCAAACCTATTGATAATGCTCTTAAATCGTTTAATTGCTGTAGGTAATTTAAAAACTTCGAAGAAACGCATTCAACTAGCAATTCTCAAAGCCGTCTAAGTAGCTAAATAACAAAACCTGATATAAAGAAATTTATTAGAATGATAATGAGATACTTAGGTTAATAAAAATTTAAGAAAAAATGACATCATAATGTGACGTTCATCTTGCTAAAAGATGTCGCTATCAGTAATTCACACCTAAATTAATAATTACGGTTTATAAGACAGACTGTTTTCAATTCGTGGTACCAAAACAATTAGTCATGTGAAACAGTAACGCTGTTGTATACGAGCGTTGAAGTTACCAAAAATTGACATATATTTACGGCGAAACGGTTATGCAACTTTTTCAACACTGTTGACGAAATTATTATTTTTATACGGTCGATAACGAAAGCATCGAAATCGTGCGAAGGCTGGCAAACTGATAGGTTATTAAACTACTTTTTTTAAATTTTCCAATTTCCTTAAAACCTCATCTCACCAGTAATTTCATTGCATTTTGATATTTAAGCTAAGATTTTTCAGTCCAGACGCAGTTTATTAATAAAAAAAAAAAGCCTATAAAAATAGTAAATAGAGATATGAAATTCGCCATGTTTCACGAAATAAAATTCTAATTTCGAACGAGACATTGGACGTCAATCCTGTTTTAGGTTTTGCGAATTTTGGTACACACATAAGAGACGTCAAGATGCATCAGTGCGCACTAATTTCGCTAAATTGCAAAGACAAATTCGTTATCGTTTAAAATTTTCGAAAATTTTCAAAAGTTTCAAAAGTTTCAAAATTTTTACACAACTCTTTTCCGTTTTCATTTATAATAAGAATCTGATACTGTGGAGAAAACCGACCCTAAAAATGACTGATATTTAGTGACGCGAAGGGTGCCTAAAATTCTGAAAAATTTAATTTTCAGTTTTATAAGTTAGTTGGATGCGTCGAAAACTGACTCCTAACATTAGTGTTGAGAAAAGATATTCGAATTCAAGTTTTGCACACAAGTTTACTGACTCCACTTCAGTAATTAATGTAGATGTCCTTGGAGCGCGAATCGCGATGAAGATCCGCGATTAATAATATTTTTCTCGTGTAAACACTCAGCTGCCTGTGCAGAAAAAAAGATCTCAATGATGATAATAGTATTCCGATGCTGTTAACAATGACATCTTCATATCAAATTATCAGGTGATTTTTTTCGGTGACAAGGTATAATATGTTATACTTTAGAGAAAATAATTACCAACCGTATATTTTATATGATTCACACACAACTCCACGGCGTTCAGCTTGTTTTACTGAATTTCAGATTAGATTTTAATTAAATAATATCAAAAATTGTAGTTTTTAATCATATATTTTATTAAAATTTCATTAAAAATTTATTTAAAAAAACACTGAACATCACCAAGTTACATGAAATAGCTTTCCATTAAAATATTGGGTGTATTTGTTAGTCCTTGAAGTGCTGTAGCAGGGAGGTCCAGATGACATGGCCGAAAATATGTAGACCCCCTCCCCCTCACGATTGATCTATCTACGACCTTGGAGATAGATTATCCTTAGGTATTGAAATTTATTGATTTAGGCTTAATTAAAAGAAAGGTCGATCTTAATTTACTTGTTAGTGCATTTTGTAAAATCATGAAACAAGAATAATCATAAAGGAAAATATAATATTATAACTCACTGAAATGGTCAATTTAATGAAGATGAGAGAGGAATAATTTATATTAGATAAGTACTTAATTAATTAACAATGGTGTAGTCAAGAGGGACAAAGGGAGAAATTGTCCACAAGACCTGCTTTTTTTCTTTTGCTCGTCAATTCTCAAATTTGAAAAAATTCTATTAATAAATAGGTATGAGACAGTGGGTTCCATAGATGCTAAATTTCTGAATTTTCTAAATTTTCTGTAATGAGCAGAAAAAAAAAGTCATTAAATTGTTTTTGCCGACCGCGTTGAAGAACTCTTGGCTACGCTCCCTGTTGATTAATAACCATTTATGAAAATTAAGACCGGTGACTATGGTTGATTTAATGTATGTGATCAGAACAAAGATAGACTACGAGTTACTCGTGAAAAGAGATTTATTATAGTTGCATTTACTTAGATAAAATTTACAAATAAATCAAAATTATGCAACAATTATGTTGGAATCATGAAAATATGACCGAAACAAATGAAATGAAAAAATCAATAAACAGGAAAAATTTAATAACTAAGAATGTTACAACACCATCTCCTTTTGATCGAGGATGTTATAACGCCATCTTTTTTTAGCGTAAATTTTTAATCCAGTGGGTCAAATTTTAAGATTTTAAGTAGGTAAGTTGATTTTTCGCTTGAAATTTGGCACCGATTTAGGAAGTTTCGTTCAAAAAAAAAGTAGATAGTGTTATAACATCCTCGATTAAAAAGAAATGGTGTTGTAGCATCTTCAGAAATTATTTTTTTCTTTTTAGCGAGAAATTTTTTAGATTTTTTCAGGGACGTCCTGACAGGAGTGAGGGGGTGAGTCACCCTTCTGCCAAAAAAATTAGTCGGAAAATCGGAAAATTTTGAAAGCAGTCGGCAGATTCGAGTATCAACCGAATTAGAAAAAAAGTTGTTTTTTCTTTGGCTTTTTTAAAATTTTTTTTGTTACAGTCGGCAAATTTAAACAAATTTGTCATCCTAAAAAATTCTATCAGGACGTCACAGTTCATTTTTTAGTTTATTTTTTTTAATGCAGGCTTATCTTTAATCAAGTCATCTTTATTTTCAATCATTTTTCATTTTGAAACTCAACAGTTTTTTCAGTTCTTCTAATAAAAAAAAAATCGAACACTTCTCCAGAAATTTGTTACTTATTTTCACAAACTGGACCAGAGTTTTCGTTTGAGATGTTTAACGTCTGCTCGCAGTCAATAGGTCAACTTCCGATTGTAAATTCTTAAAATTTTTCGTTTGAAGTTGTCCTATTAAGGATTCAAAAATTTTTGACTATTACCCATTTTTTAATCAAAAAATCTCACTAATTTCACAAAAAAAAAAATTATAAAATAGAATAGGTAAAAAGCTCTGAAAAGAGAAAAATTATTCTTTTGAAATTTCTTTAAGGAATCAAAATGAAAAGAAAAAGCATTACGGTAAATTAATAATTTTTTTCAAAAAATAGAATCAACATAAAAATTATAAAAATACTAAGAAGAGAAAAATAATATTTTTAAAATTTCTCCAGCAAGACACAGGTCTAAGGATTGGAATTATTGAAGTCGGCGCTCTTTTCCTTTACTAAGTATAGGCTTTATACGTCAATTCCATCGAATTTTATGATAAAACTTTTTAATTAACGCGATTATGCTTACTTACAGAAAAAATAAAGAATCAGAACTGAAAATTTTTTTTATCAAATCTTATACGAAAATTGAACTTGGTCTTATTTAACAGTATTATTCGATCCAAGTTGAATTATTAGGAGAGAATTTCGCAGCTAAAGGGAATATGAAACAAATCAGTAAAGAAGAAGGAGTGGATTTGACTTTACAAGGTGATTGCCAAAAACATCAGTTTCTTTGGAGGTACGGACTACAAACCCCGCAGTATCTGTATTTTAAAAAAACCGCATTTCTCACGCAAACAAAAAATAACGATAAAATTTACATGCATTCGTTCAATGTTATTTGTAAATTTTATCCGAAATGAAATGGTTGAAAACATTTTTTCGATTAAAAAATGCCAAATTTCTCGCATACAAATTATATTATCTAATAATTTTTCTCTGAAATTGTATTTAAAAATTCTCAGGTACATATAGCTGAGTGTCAGAATATTACAAGAATTTCAAAAAAAATCTATCGTTTTTCTTTCTCTCGCAAGGAATGAATAAAATATAATTAACGAACAAATGGTAGCTTCTTCTCGATCTCGTTTTCATCCACACATAGATATTAGACTGTAGCTACGTGACACAATTGATATCAGTTGGTCTCAGTAGCACTTTTAAATTTGAAATCAATTTCGCTTCGCACGTAAAATTCTATGTCTCTACTTGCCTATACCTACATGACAAAAAAAATTGTTGTTATTGTTTGTTTTTTTCCTTTTTTTTTGTATTACGAGATGTTAAATTCGAATTTAGAACAGGTGAAGGGCATAAAATCGTTATAGTATTAATTTGCTGAAACTGTAGAAATTATGCGTAAGTTTAGTAAAAATTAAAAACTAATTTTTAAAAGATAAGCTTTTATTTATTTTTTTTTGGCTCTGGCTTCATGCGAAATAAATATTATTTCGTTGGGGAAGGTTGGCCGCAGTATTGGTATATTTAAACATTGTGATAGCGAGTAGAATAAATTAAGTTTATGAAAAAATTGAATTTTGAGTAAGTGGATTATATACCTAGTCGATAGATAGTAAGTAATCAGTATAATCAGTCGAATTTCTATCAAATAAAATGTAACACTAATTCATTTTTAATAAATTCACGTTCCTTAAGAGTTGATTAATAAATAAGTAAGTAAATAAAGAAATAAAGAAAGAAAGAAAGATAGAAAGAAAGAAAAATACAATAGCCTTCAAGCAAAAAGGGAAGCTGCAGTCCATTTCAGCCACTCCTTAGCTCTTTGTCACTTCGTACATTATTTAACTCGGGTACGTACCTATCGAATAATAGCAAAATTATAAGTTAAGATACCTACATCTAATTGCTATCAGACGATAATAAACAAGACATTTCACTTATATACATAAAAAATAATACTATACTTATCTACGAAACGACATTGTAATTAGTTTATTAGCTCACACGTTTGGTATACAACATTATAATCTAGATTTTAATTCAATATCAGAGCAAGGTGAACGTGTATTTCCATCATGCGTACAGTTTAACTTTTTTTTATTTTCATTTTTTTTTTCTGCGAAATAAATAAATTTTAGTTTCTCTTCTTCGACTTAAATTTGCAAATAATAGGTATATTTGCTGGAAGTCTCGTCAAAATCATTTAATTATCGCATGAGAAGGAATTAAGATTAATAAAAATTTTATAGTCACCTGAAGGGAGTGGCTAATCGAGTATAGTTACACGATATTCATCTAGGTATCGAATAAATCATTTGGGTTAATTACCTAATGACTTCGTGTACCTACGTTTTTATAGGTTTGTAACACTCGACGAAAATATCGATTTTAATTTACTTATTATCAGATAATATAGGTAACTTAAATCAATATTATGATTAAATTCATTTCATTACTATGCATGACCAGAAGGAATCTAAGATGTTTTGTGTTGTTTGATTTTTTTTTTCTTTCTTCAAAAAAATAATTTTGATTTTAGCGATAAATTATTCTCATATCATATTTTATTATTGCCTCGAGTAGTTTCGTAGAAAACTTCCTAATTATATGATTCATAAATACCCAGTAATCTGTATCTATATTTTTGCTTCCTTTCGATTCATCTTTTAGCAATTTTTTCTGATTATTTCATGGAACATAATTTCGTATCCAATATGTAATATACACTAATTCATGAGATACTTTATTTAATGTACTTACTCAGTGTTATACTGTGTATGGTCAATTATTCAACGCCTATTCTTTTTTTTTCACATCTGACTAAGTGATTTCTAGACAGGGTTATAAAGTGTATAATGGAAATGAGGATACCGAAACAAACCTACCTATACTTAATACATTCTATAAAGTCAGACATAAACAATGGCAAAGCGTATGGCACACATTATCTTATAATATTGGTGTTTTTATATCAAAGTCACTATTTTCATTGTAAAATTTAATAATACACCTTTTGCAAGCAAACTGGGTAAAAAAAAAGTAGCAAAAGGTTTTTTTTTGGAATAAGTACGTTTAAAAACAATTTAGCATTCATTTGATTAGAATTTCGATATAAAAGGAAAGCAAAAAAATGTGCCAAAGATAATTGGCTAACACGTACCTACCTACTCAATATAAAATCTAAACTTTTACATTTTCGGCTCTCATTTACGTCTTACAGCTACATCACATATCTTACGACTTTTGAGCAAAAGACCTGGTTTCAAGATAAAAGTGTTTTTTTGTTTTGTTTCGTACTTAATTGCGAGATAATGTTAAGTTTATACAGTTCAAAACTTATACATATACCATACATACATGCATACCTACATAATTATTCAAATACATAATTATAAATTTTCATAAATGGTACCAAAATTTTCCTTAGATCATGAAATGAAAATAGATTTTCATAGAAAACCTACCTTCTCAAAATTCACACTAAATTGCCAATGAGAATTAAGACAAAATAAACTAAATTAAAGCAAAATAAATTATTATAGAACCAACAATTTCAATCTCATTGAAAGAAAATTTTCAGAAAATTTGAGATTTTGGTATCATTTTAAGTTTCTTTTGACATGAATCGAAGAACTACCTTCTATGCGATTAAAAAGTTTTTTTTAATAAATGTTGACTGTAATCTGTTTGGAATAAGAATTAAGTGTACTCCGACACACAATTGAAAGGTGGTAAATAGGTTTAAGGCCTGCCAATGCCACAGTGAGGAAGGTGCTTCCGACAGAACCCCCAGGTGAAATGTAAGGTTCGAAATCCAGCTGAGGCCACTTTGCGACGAATTTTTGGGATTATTTGGGACAATTTTCACAAAATTATGATCGCTAGGATGTATTTTCCACGTTTTTGTGGAAAAAGTGAATAAAATAGTGAGGTTCGAAATTTATTTGGTACATTGGTGCTTTGGTGCTCCTATTCCGTTGTCTACATATTCTGATCATGTTGGGGAAAACGAATTTATAAATTCTCAAAGATTTTAAACTTTTCAACCATCTTGTAATTGATTTTAAAGGTTTGAGCACCTGTATTCTAGTTATCGATTTAGATCGTAATTAATCGATTCGGGTACACTGCTAAGTGATTAAAAAAAAAAAAAAACTGGTTTTAGTAACACAAAAAAATCAATGTATATTAAAATCAGTAACGTATACGTTTTCTATTTTAATTTCCAACATCAAAAAGTACCCACATCCTTAGTATACTGTAGGAAAAAATATGACCTTAAAAATTACCATTGAACCTGCCCATGGTTGGTGCAGAAGGTATAAGTCATTCATCTGTTACACTCGTTTGTTACCTTTATATAAATTTTACATGTTATTTGTGTATTTTCATCACGAATACGCAGGTATAAGATTTTTATTTGGAAAAATTTCAAAAAATAAAATGGGAAAATACTGAAAACCATTGCGAAGAATGAGAATAATGTACGAAACAAAATTCTCAAATCATTATTTGTATTTCGTACCAATAAAATTTATACTTAATATAAAATTTTACGTACAGTCCTAAATGGCTTCATTTAATTGCATTTCTATTACATCGCATTTGTTGGTAGGTATGCTGTTTTTGTTTTATAGTCGCTTTGTTTACATTCTATTACACCATTCTTGATGCGTTTAAAAGCTAATTTTCTTAATTTGATGGTCGAAAATTTCACATACAATATTACATTTTTCGGGTACCTCGTAGGCCTACACGTTAATTAAGTAACTGCGTCCAAGCATAAAAAGGTACTTGTTGAAAAATTTACATCCTACCTCAAGGTTTTACAACGTTCATCATATTATTATCTTTTCAGGCTAAACTTATCGCACGTTAACGTGTCAAAACGTTACAAAATAATTTACATCTTTTATTATAGGCGAATAGGCTGCACTTTAGTACTTACATAAATTTCACATTTGCATTGGTTATGATCACGCGGTAATTTGTACAACGCTACAATCATGCTTTCATTTTGAATTGTAGTCTACACCTACGTAATGGTATTTGACGAACGAAGTCGATCGACAATTCAACATTACGAACCGTCATAGTCGTAGATGAACAACAAAATAATTTTAGGGAATATAATACGACCTTGTAATATTACAAAATGAATTAACATATATTTCGACTTTACACGATTACTCTACAATAGTATAACAAGTGGTAGATACCCGTTAATACGTTATATACGTTTTCTACGATATCCTAATTTTAGGAAGCATTTGTTTGATAGACTCGGTGTAAACAATCGTATAGATTTTTGATACGCTGTGAAGTCAGTGGTGGGCGTGTACGAAAAAAACGCAATAAAGTTTGCAACAAATTGACTCGAACAACTTTCACAGTCTTACCATGTTTAGTATAATTGCCTAATTGGGGCCTATGATGAAAGTATGATTTTGGTATAAAATTACGGCACTGGCTGCAGCAGATGCAACTGGAGAATTTTATTTATATGAACAGTCTCATAGTTTACTCGTAATTTTATGCCGAAAAGTATAGCGTTCTATAGTACGAAAATTTTAATTTATGGAATTTTCTGGCATAAGTAATAATGCAGCAGGTATGATAGTCAAAGATTTTGCCCACATTGTGCGGTGAGATTGAAAGAGTAGGAGCCACATTGTTTATTTTTTAATCCAGATAGTTCGTTCACCTCGATTAACAAGAGGTTTCATAAAAATGTGACAGCAATAATTTTTACGACTTGTGTAGGCGAACGAAAATTGTTGCAATGCCTCAAAAATTCGGTCAACGGGGATAAAGTATAGCTGGAAAATTAACATTTTTTACCATAGGCATAGTAATATAATGATGAAACCACAGAGTATTAAATATATAACGGAGGACACATGTGAAACGAAAAACGGTATCACTTTCACGATTAAAATATCTTCGACTCTTATAAGGTACCTACCTAAAATTTTCAATCTCATTTTTATCTACGAAATTTGTACGTTGATTATAATTTCTAAATTAATGATTATATTTACTCACGAGCTTCACTTGTGTGGTGTCTAATAATTTATTGTTTAAGCCCCTCTTTTGTCGACTTAAATGAAACACGATAAAAGAAAAACTTAGCGGAGAGAGAGAATCATCTTAGCAACCAGTTTGTGTCAGTCGATGAAAAAAGAAAGAGGAAAAAGTTTTTTTAATTCTGTTTCACTTTCTTTTCCTACGTTTCAAGGAATGTTTTGTACTTTTACTGTTTTTGCAGATAGTAAAAATTAGTAACTTCGCCCACGAAGGGGCGTCTTCCTTGATGACAATAAACCTTCCTTGAAATAAAATAAATGTTTCTTAGAAAATCTCATGCAAATCCGTTCAGCAGTTTTGGAGTGATAGTGTTTCCAACAGTTTTTAGCACATAGTGTTTTTAATTAGCTTAAAAAAAAAAAAAAAAGGGGAGATTATCAATTTGATCCGTATATATGTTTTATAAATATGTAGAGATAGGGATTGATTTAATTAAATTATTTGAAAAAAAAAAAAAAAAACTGATTATTGCCCCTGGGCCCGAATGAGGGGCAATCAAATTTAAATTTGGTACTGTAGGAGTGGGGACAACAGTTTCGAATATGGTGCCATTTTTATAATAGTGTTTAGATGAGCATGCGTCTACTACAGGCACTGTGACGAAACGCCTTGGGAACTTCAGATATGATATATAAGGGGGTATGACCAAGAACGAATGTTATGCACACATAATTGCATACCTTCACTTTGAAGGCAAATGCACCAGGTGAAGTTTCAAGGTAGGTAAAAAGGAAGTTTCAAAAAAATTAACAGAGCAAAATTTTTGTGTAAACATTCCAGCTTATTTTTTACAGAGAACAAAAAAAGTTATGTACATTTTTTATCAATCTTTAATACTGAAAGAGTGTTATGTCTCTAACCCAGATTAGAGACTTAACGAAATAAAGTGTGAGATAATTTTCAGTTACTCTATTTATTTCTTTAGATTCGGAGGTCACTAAGATTCTACAAATCAATATGTAACATTTACAAATTGTGACTATTATGCTTATCTTAGTTATATAAAAGAAAGTAATAATATTACAATACTTTGGTGTTTTAAATGGGGTATCAACCACTATCAACTATCAATTCATATCAGTTCAGTTCATGATCGATACTCAGATGTGACAATTATGCGAGTGCAACGTTTATGCATCCTTGCTAATTGGAACTTTTGAAGTGAAACTTCTACAGGGATGTAAACTCGATGTGAAACAAAATCATTTCATATATGAAACGGAAATGCGCACACACACACATACACACATACATAAAAACCTACACACACACACACACACACACAACAACAACACGAGAGGAAAGCTGTATAATCACTTAGGGTACCTCCAGGAATTTGGATTTCTTTGGCGTGCTTCCAGTTTGTGACAACACATTTTGTGCGGCTCAAAAATATGAGTAAACAGAAAAGGTACCTCCATACTAAAACTGCTTCGCATTGGGGGCAATTTAAATTTTCCGTCATATCTAGAAAATAATATATTATTTTGTATTGTAGGTAAGTGACATGTTTTGACAAAAATAATAATAAAAGGTAGTTTGGGAGACAAAGCCCTCAATTAAAAAAATAAATAAAAAAGTTAAAAAAAGAAAAGAAAAAAAAAGAAATAAAAAATGGTTGGGGGGGAAAAAGATGACAAAAAATTAAAAAACATAAAAGGTGCCTCCTGTAACGTATATTTTCATCTATTTTTAGAAATGACAAACATATTCGTCCACACATTTTTGAACACCAAAAATGTAGATATTTATCAACAATAATCATCCTATAACTCTTTATAAACAACCACTAAATTACCCGTATTCAATTTTATGAATATAGATATACTACCTGTATATTCATGACCTACTTGTGCCTGTCCCTCGAGTACTCGACGAGTCAGAACAACCCTATAATAACAACATCCTACCTCACTTAACCTATCCGACACGTACGTTTTCATACCCTGAACGAGTATATAATCCCTCGATTCAGTGGAAAAAGACACAGTTCCTCGACAGCTACTTCTAAGTACCTGGAACCTCTCTAGTAGAAGTCTCTGGTGAACAGATAGTCTTGCTTGTTGAATTGTGATTATATATGTATAAATATTAACGTATGTTTTATGTACTTTGATGTACGAATTATTATTTTATTAAATGTGTAAACTCACTCATGTGTTTTAAAATATTATTGAGTCTCTAACATATGTTAAGGTCCACTATAGTTTGTGGATGATAAACTTAAATTTATTCTAGAAGTATTACTGCTTTTAAAGTACGTGATATTTCGTGTATGGTGTAACACTGAAAGTGGTTCTAACTAGGTACATTACCACCTCTTTTGGCCGTTACACCTCCTTACTAAAACTTTTTCACATTTGGGGTGATTTAAATTTTCTGTCACCTCCAAAAAAGGGTATATTATTTTGTATATTAGGTAGGTTATGTGTTTTGAGAAAATAAATAAAAAGGGGGGTTTGGAAAGCGAAGCCCCCCATTAAAAAAATGGAAAAAAGGGGGTTGGGGGGCAAAACCCCCATTAAAAAATTAAAATTATAATCAAACAAGCACAACCCACAGTCTCTTAGGTTAAAAAAAAAACAACATATCATTTCATCCAATTATTACTCTTGGAAGTTTCACCTCAAAACTGTGTCTCAGCATACACTCTCATTTTTTATTTACCTAAATTAGTAGATACCAGTACCAACTGTACATAATATGCCTCTTTACCAATGTGTTGCGAATATTCCCTTCAAAATAACATACCTACTGTAAGTTTAACCTGCTATTCCGTTGGTCACTGTGTTAAATGTGGAAAATCTGCCCCTTTCTTAATCAGTTTTTTGCATTCATGATAAAAACAATATTGATGTATTTTATAAAGAGGAATGCAAAGAAACTAACTCTGAGGGACATATTTCCCTCATTTTCTATGTCATCGAGTAGAATTGAGGGTTCCAGATTATCATAATATTATGTTAAAGAGTCATCCAAGCCATTTACAAAAGGAGAAATTGTATGTTAAATTTGTTAAGTATTGAACTTCTACTTTGATGCTCAACTTTGTGGACTTCTAGATTTATGATGAATATCTAATGAATATTGGCATAGACTAACAGAAGATTAGTTTATAAAATAGACACTATAATACCTACTAAAAAGGAAGAAAGATCATAGCCTATCTATATATAGTCAAAAATTTGGAATGAAAAAATATAATTGAAAAATGTATCAAATATATTTCGTTATATATTAATTCATTAATTGTTTCTTTTCTCCAGTCATTTTTGTACGTATTTAATTTTGATTTTTTTTTTTTTTGGTTTTTCATTTCAGATAATGTGGGCAACATTATCATTAGCATTAGGCTACGAAGTTCGCGGTGATGTAATTCGCGGTGCACCCTGTATAAAACGTTACCATCAACTATTCTGTCCTACAGCAGGAAACAGTTATCCAATGTAAGTATGCCTAAACATTCTTAGATTACAGTTAGTGGAGTAGCTGGAGCATATTATTTTGTGGAGAGGAAGGGTGGCAAAATGACTTAATATTATATTCTGAAGTCATAAGGATGTCGTCAAAAAATTTCGGCAGGGTGTTCCCAACCCACTTTTTTATTGTGAGACTGGTTACAGTTTCGATAAAATCGCAATACTTCCATTTCAGTCGTATTTGTTTTTTTTTACCCCTCATACCTGTGGTGCGTATTAAAACTAAGATTTAATGGGTCCCAGATTCATATGATGTGTCTAAATTAGGTATAGATAATTTGAAAACTAAAAAAATCAATTGCGTGGTAACAATTTTATGCCTATGCAGTAAATGACAAACGATATGAATTCAATATAAATGAGTACCACATGAAAAGTGTTTCATTTATTTATCTAAAAATAATTTTCGGATTAACGTTAATTTATATACTTAGATAGTGGTTTCTTCAATAGTTGAGATTTCACCAGAATTTCTCGGTTTTTCTTTCATCCCATGACTCATTTCCATTCATATTGAAATTTCATTAGTTCAAGGTTACCGTCTCATAGGTATCCGAAAAGAACAAAAAACGGCGACAGTTAACTTCAGATTATACTTCTATCATTCTTTCTGTATATGGTAAATAAATATTTTGAGGAAGACAACCATGTATACATATGGAGTAACTTATATCCAAATAATAATTTTAAGTTTTTCCGTCATTTGACATAATACGATGACAAACAGCTTCTGATTATTGTTTTTCGTGGAAGAGACGAAGAGTGCAACATTTTTTTACTGTGGTAGGACTCAATACTTATAGAGAATTTCATTTCAAATTTAATAAGCAATTATCAAAATTATTTACCAAAAAAATAATTAATTTCTTATATATTTTAATGAAAACAACCTTGAAAAGAAACACAGTAGCCCTAATGAGTCTTTTTCGTAATAAAATTTTTGATTTCTGATTTAAAATAAGATTTTGTAATAACGCCCTAAAGTCTTACATTTACCTGAAGAGCGTAGAGATATGATACTATCATAAGGTGCGGTCTCCACATTTTCTCTGTCTTCTCTCCATTTTTTAATATCAGGATTTTTTTATTTGGCTAAAAGGGGTTATCTACGACATTGATTCGTTCCCATAGTGCACCTAGACCTTACCTGTAGAAAAAAGAAATAAGCACCATCGTGAAGGGTTTGGTGTACCGACACTTGAAATATGTAGTTCACATATTCTTCGGATTTTTCGTTCAGAATGTGCTAAAAATTTCAGTTTGAATGACGTTTGTTTATAGTGTCTATTTCAAAAAGTTCACTCTTGAATTGTGGCAGTATTTTTTCCAGCGATGAAGAATACCTATCGCATGTGAAATTTTACCCGTGTGAGGAGATGAGGAGAGTTTGTACGTACTCAGTTCCTATCAAACCTGGTCACATATAAAAAATATCAGTCGTAAAAGTTTCAGCTTTATCGTTTTCGTAGTTTTTTCAAAACAGTGAACACAAAATTTTTTCCAGAAATTATTCTTCTCCAGACTGAACTAATAGGAACCAAACTTCTACCATATTTGCACTGACATAAGAATAATCTATCCTCAGGATGCTAGAAAAATGATTTTTATAGGAGTTTTTGTTTTCTATTTTTCTCGGAAACTACTGAACCAATAGCCACAAAATTTCGTTTATATCTAATCTTATATGAGAATTATCTCTCCTGAAAGTTTTAGCTCTATCTCTCTTGTACTTTTCATGAAGAGAAAGTTTTGGGCGATTCATACACATTTAAGTACATATTATGAATCTAAACACACATTATCACTATAACAAATGTACAAGCCATTAATTATTTCACAAAATTATTTCCCTGATAATATTTTGCCAATTATTCCCTCATATTTGATTCGCATGTGCCACTACCCACACAGCCTCTCACAGATATGGAAAAAAATTGTTGCTGCTTTCTGCAACGAATTCGACAGTGTTACACCACTTTTAGGAGCACTAAATACAAGTAAAAAAAATTAACCAAATAATAAACTGAAAAAAAAATAATAAAAAATTGGTCAAGACTTTTCAAAAATAAATTCATTTTTCTTCTTTTTTTTTTAATGTTTGTTCCAGCATAACTTCGCTACCTGAACAGCGATTCTGATAAACTTTTTTTCGAATGATAAAAGATGATCCTATGGTGGTCTCATTAAATTTTTTTTATAATTGATGTGATAGTTTTTGAGTTATTTTTAAATAAAAAACTGTTAGTTTTAATGTAACATTGTTGGTAATGCTAGAAATGAAAAATCACTGAAACATTTTTCTATCAAAAATTAAAAATTAAAAATTAAAATTAAAATACTTTAAAAAGAGAAAAATAATGTTTTTAAATTTCTCCAGTAAACTCTACTAGAATTAAAATGAAACAAAAAAGCACTATGGTAAATAAATAATTTTTTTTTTAAATGGAACCGACTTCAAAAAAAAAACAAATGCATGAAAAAAGGAAAAATAATTATTATATGGTGCATCCGGACCACCTCACTCTCTATATATGTATATATGTATATATAAATAAATAGGTACATACATGAAACAAATTAGGTCAAAATGGGAAAATGGTACAAAATCATTTTTTTTCCCCATAAAACAGATAATTTTCATCATCCCTACCCCCCTTTTGTGAGGTCAATTGTAACACCCCATTCGCAAGCAAACTTAGTGAAAAGGAGATTCTCAGTTTGACTCATAAGCAATAATGTATAGGTACATTTGTTTGTTCACGAGTTTCTGGAGAACTATTGAACAGATTTTGATGAAATTTTTTTTTCAAATAATAGAGGATGATACCGTGGTTTTCCTATTATTTTTATAGAATCTATGAATTATTTTTTCAGTTATCTTTAAACCAAAATTTCGAAAAAAAGAAAAAGCATTAAAAAATTGAACCAACTTCAAAAAAATAATAAAACATGCTAATGAGAGGAAAACAAATTTTTTAAAAGTTCTCCACCAAGATCTGCTCACATTATTGCAGTTGGCACTAATTATAATTTTGTCACAAAATTAGACGGAATCGACATATAGGTATAAGCCCATACCTACCTGCGATTAAGAAAAGAGCGCCGACTTCCATAGGTAATTCGAGTCCTTAGATCTTACTGGAGAAATTTTGTATTTTTTCAGTTTCAGTTCTTTTTTTCATTTGTTTTGTGGTAAAGTTGGTCATATTGTTTGAAAAAAGATTTTAATTTAAGTAGGCTTTAATACTTTTTTGTTTCATTATACATAATTCCAGTCAGTAGATCTTGCAGGAGAAATTGTAAAAAGGTTATTTTTCTCGTTTCAGCTCATTTTTGTTCGTTTACAGATTTTCAAAAACAAAACAAATACATACCTATGTACCTACGTAGGTGGCTCATTAAAAATTTATATTATTTTCTTACAGAGAAAGAATAGAAAAATTTATCGACGACAATAAAGCATTAATGCGAAGAATGTACGGTGAATTTGAATCGAGCACAGTGGACTACGGGCCTCCGAGGGGCAGTCAAAGGCGAAATAAGCAAACTCGTAGTCCACCACAACCAGTACCTTCATACGGCGATTCATATTTTAGTAAAATTTTAACCAAACGACAAGCAGCCACCTTACCAAAAATACCACAAAGCGATACAGGCAGGTGAGCAATCCATTCGTGATTTTTGTTTCCTCCTCCGCGACAAGGTCTCACCCGAAAAATAAAATCTGTTCACAATTATCGACTATTGTCTTTATTATTCATCCACATAGTACTAGGTAGCCTGTAACTAAACTTACTCATTTATTCTTGGACTTCCCACTTGATAATAAAAGCATTATAAGTAAGTATGTCCTATATCAGGAAATGCCTCGATACCAAATAAAACTATTTTCCATTTTCCCCTATCTAAAACCAAGGATAAGTTGTGATGTAGGAAATTTTTGAGAATACAATTCGTTAATAATGATGAGACAAAATTGATAGGTACACTTATTTGAATAGCAGAGTAAATAAACCTAAATTAGCTGTATTACCTCTATAGCGAGAATATATTATTTTAGAACCTTATTTTCGTTTTTTATTTTTTTTTGTTTTTATACCAACGATTCTACTATACAATACTCTTGAAAAATCTAGGAAATAAATTATTAGGTTTATCAAAAATGTGTATTCAATAGTACACAAAATTCGAGAGAAAAAAAAAGGTTTTTTTTTTTTATTTGCTCATTTCTTATATTTTATTTTTTTAAGAGTGGATGTTTGCGAGTCAAAATTAGAAGTCGTTACACCGTACTGGGCTTCGAATAGCGCTGGAAAAGTACGTGCCATTGTAAACACAAAACACTTCGAACAGGCAATTCATCAAGAAGTTTGCTCGTAAGTGTATTTTGACCATCGCACCCAAATCAATAAATGATTTCTAATTTTAGTATTTTTTGTTTTGCCTGTTTTTATTATTATTAAAATTATTGTTATTATTATTATTATATTATTATTATTATTATTATTATTATTATTATTATTATTATTATTATTATTATTATTATTATTATTATTATTATTATTATTATTATTATTATTATTATTATTATTATTATTATTATTATTATTATTATTATTATTATTATTATTATTATTATTATTATTATTATTATTATTATTATTATTATTATTATTATTATTATTATTATTATTATTATTGTGGAGGTCATACGGACGTTCTACTGTGTGTTATGAACAAATATTTTTTAAATTTATTTATTTATTTATTCATTTATTACTTTTTATTCTTTTTATTCTTTTTAAATAATTTAATAATTTTTTTTTTATGTAGGAAAAGTGAGACGAAACGGTGTACTGGAGATTGTCGATGCGAACAAAAACACAAATGGCACCGTTTACTAGCCTACGACCCGAGCAACGACTGTAAAGGAATATTCATGGATTGGTTTTTATTTCCTTCATGTTGCGTTTGTCGATGTTTACCAATGAAAAATTAACACAAACATTTTTTTTTTCTTTTTAAATACGGTATATATGTCTATATTGTTAATGAATATAAATTATTCTAAATGATCATGAATGTATCGTTGTGCTTTCATATGCGTGTGTCAAATAGGTTGCATATTCATCCATTTGAAAGCAAAATTTACAAAAGATGGCAGTACACATCATACAAAGGTTGCGGGTTCGAAACCACAAAGCGAAACTTTTTTTTAGAATTTAAAAAAAAATAGCATTAAACATGCTAAAATTTCAACAAATTTCTTCCGATTTCGAATAAATTCAACTTTGTAAGTACCTATTGAAAATATAGATCTGGTCAAAAGAATATCTTTTAATGTACTCAACGTCTACAATAAGATGCACTCATTGAAAATAAAATTTGAAAAAATTTTTGAACTTCTTCATCCGATATAACTACGAAAATTCTGAAAATTTGAGAGCTTTGTATCTCTGAAACAATCAATTTCAAATCCCATGTTAATAAGAACTTTTTTTATTCTGATAAGTTCTACAAGACCCATTCGGCTTAGAAGATGACTTTTGGACATCTTGTATACATATATAAAAGTATATGAATTCTTGATTTTTATGCCAAAAGTTATGATTTGTTGTGAAACGAAAAACTATCATACTCCCAACCCCCATTTTGCTAACTCACACTATCTTAAATAACTGCTGGTTTGAAAACAAGCTAAAAATTCAACGGTATACCGTATATAAACGGAACTATTCTAGATGTTTTTTGCACACGTTTTCGAATGAACGAATTGTCAGCAAAAAACTAATGAGACCTTAATTATTCTCTCCCTGAAAGCTGAAACTCATTCAATTTACCACAGCTAGCAAAATTCATTTGACTTCATTAAGTAGGTACCTACTTAGCTCATAGCATTCTGAGAAAGTGGAGAGAGGGTAGACTTCCGATTTTACCACTACCAACACAAATAATGTTAAAAAGAATCACATCGCACGAAGCCCATGCATCTTAAATTTCTTTTAATTTAATTTCGTTGTTTCTCGCGATTTCTCGAACCTAGAAATCTGGTGAAAAAGATACCTACATCCGAGCATCATAGAAGTTAATAATTTCGATAGCAGCCAGTAATTTGACTACGAATAATTTTTTTCCTCGAAATTTTACATTCCTTCGTGAAATTTTCGTTAAGAATATTTGTATATTGTTGTAAGAAGACTGCATATCGTGTTATAGGTACGTACGTTAAACAAAATAATATTTTTATATGCCTTTAAATGCGCACAAACTATTTTTACCTCTCCTTCATGATACACATTAAAGTGTTCAACTTACCAACAGCTTGAAGATGGCCCTTTAATTTTTTTTTTTAATTTTCCTGCAATATTGAAGAAGAAATAATTATTCAGTCCACCTTTTTTATTTTTTTGTTTTTTATCTTTAACTGAAGTAACTATGTCACGTATAGAAAGGTATTTAGGTTCAGTAGGATGTTCACTTTATAGGTATATACCGCTCTATAGGAAAATTCACGTGAATTTTGTTTTTGTAACTTAAAAAGTTCCAATATTATTTTTTCAAAACAACATGTGTAGATTTTCACAGTAAAAATTTAACGAAAAATCTAATGGTGAAGCTTCAACGTCATATCATCAATATTCATGAAAATATTAGCAAGATTTTTGATGATATTTCCTGAACTTTTTGAAGCAGGAGTTCAAACTGTTTAGAAAAAATGTGATTTGACGCATGTAAAAAAGTTTAAAAACCAAAAGAATATATATTTCTTAAGAGTGCCCAGTTATAAAGCAAACATCCTGTATATTTGAACCATAGGTACTTATAGATTATATCAGTAGAAATTGTGATTTTGAACAACTAGTCTAACTGAATTATGTTCCAGTTCCAGACCACAGTTAGTTTGGATTTTTTTTGGAAAAAGTTTATCGATTTCCATCAACTTTTTTGTGAATTTAGAAGAGTGACTGAACTCCATTCAATTCAAAATGGCTGAAAGAGAGGGAAAAATGGCGAATCAAATGAAAAATAATTCAAATCTTGGTAGTAAGAAGAAGAATAGAGCAAAGCGAAGTGGACGGCGTAATCAGCAATCGAAAAATGATGAAAGTCAACCACAAGCATCAACATTGAATTATTCGGCTGTTAGACAGCAAAAAGATTTGGACGAAGGATCGAATATCGAAACCAATAATTCACCAACATCAGACCAGTCTGACCATAATGGTTTAACAGTAATCACATCAGACCAAATCAAGGCTATGATGCCTGCTAGGGCTCAGTTGACCTTTGAAAGTTTTACGAAAAAGAACGTTAAAAAATACTGCGGAAAAAATGATCGCAGAACTCCAGTTCAATTCCTTCGCGAATTTGAAGCTTCAGTACTCATCTGCCTGGATGACTTGACCAGAGGTCAATATTTCTCAGCTGCTTTTGATTATAGTCAATTCGGATATGCGCTGGCAGTGCCTTTCCACAAAGGTTACACAGCAGCTCGGAAATATTTCCTCGATGTAACGTGGAGTACTGAGGCACAAAAATTAGAATACGAAAAGCTTTGTAAGGAAGATGACGATGATGATGGAGAATCTTCAGATGAAGACGAACCTGTTGATCTATACCATACGTCTCTCATTAAATTCTACATACGTGTGAAAGATATCGGAGTGACGTCTAGCGCCGGATTCAAAAGTTTTCTAGATCACAAGTTACCGGTAATATTCAGAAATAAAATTAAGCTTGACGAATACGGTAATGTAGAAACTTTTGCAGCAGCACTTCATCGTCTTTTCGAACTGACTAAAGTTAAAGAAGAACTCAAATCTGCTCAAAAAAAGAGGGCAGATTACTTTGAGTTTACTACAGGGAAATCGTCATATGATTATCTGGGTTTGTATTTTTCAAGTTCGGATAGCGATGAATAGAATATTGTATTAAATTTTGAACCCATCAGGGAACGAAATTCTGATTTCTTTTTAGAATAGGTATATCTTTCGTTTTTTAAGTTTAATAATAAGAACTATCCATACATGAGTAGGCCACCTAACTATATAATTTTATATTGTAGCAGAAGTACCAGAATAATTTTTTTGGAAGCTATTACTGACTACCTACTAATAGTACCAGCTATAACTATTTCCAATGCAATTTTCATTTTAATTTCTAGTTCAGTATTATGCAAGTTCATTTATTCACTGTAGAGACGCGTCTATAATTTTTATTTTTATTCTTAGAATTGAAAAGATATAAATATTCCTTCGAGTTAATTTAATTTCTCGGTATTGAATACTTATTCGTTTCATCTAAGTAAATGACAATCATATCACGAACGATTGAATTGTTTGTTTAACTTTTTCTATCATAAATTAAGTCAATACCACTTACCATAAATTTCATTAATTCAAATAATATTTTTATTTTTATTAACAAATATTTGCCGATTAGACCTAGATACCTATAGTTTTTTGTTTTTTTTTTAATATTCTAGCTATTATTTCCATTATTTATTACAAGTAGTTACATCCAAAATGTTGTGTTTTTGAAACTGAATAAAAACTTCTAATTCCCAAGTTCACTTATATGAATAACTGTAAGGTATTTATTACTTTTCCTTTTCATTCAAAACGAATTATTCTAATTTATAAATTATCAGTAGCGACATCTTGAATAAGGGAATTTTTTCAAAATTTTTAATTTTTCAGAATAACTAATAACACAATTCTCTACATGTGAGCAACCTATCTCAAAATAGAACAGAAAAAACTTGAAAATCAGAAACTTATCAACTTCTCCAGTAAACCTTTTCTATTAAATTTTTCTATATTAGGCACGTAAACACAATTTAGAATTTCCTGTCACTTTTTGTTCTTTTCTTTCTATTTTGATTATAAAAAGAATTACTCTTCATTTTGAGGAAAATTTCCGATACGATTGTTGAATTCTAATAATAACTTAATCGAATATTGTTAGCTATAATACTGATACTAACTCAAACTAATTTAGAAGCAAAAACCCGAGACTGCATTCTACACGACAGTTCACAAACAAATTCTGCAATATCTTCGCTTGATTCTTATCAAATTGTAAAAATTGTAACTAAATTCTAGTGAACACTGTACGAGGACATACAACAGAAATGTAAAATTTGAAGAAAAAAGACGAAATGTAATTTCAAAATTTTCTAGAAATAACTTATCAATACATATGTATATGAAAAAAAAAAAAAAAAACTCGAAATAAATTTGGCTTAATAACTCACTTTATCAGGCAAGAAGTATTTTATATCGGTAATACACAGACAGACAAGTAATTTTATTATTTAGCGAGTTGTTATGTGCAGCTTTCCTTACCTAGTGCCTAATAATTGTTTTAATTCTTTTTGTGTAGACCCAAATGAAACCCAATGAAAAAAACGAAACAGAGTGAGACGAAGAGAATCATATATCCACCTCACCAACCAGTAGTCGTGAGGCAATGAAATTAATTAGGTTAAAAAACGAGCGTCTCTCGGAAGGAAGTTTTTCCAGCAGGTTTACATGTTATGACTCATGTTTGAAATTCGGTCTATTTTTTGTTGAACACAGAGGATATAGATGTGTGCTAGCATGCAGCGGGTTATGGGTTCAAGTCCTACTTACTCTTTTGAATTCTTTTATTTTATTTATTTTTGGTTTTTTCTATCGCTTTTCAGCCATGCGGTAAAGCTGGTGCGCGTAAAGCTCACCCGTTTTTTTTTTGTTTTTTTAAATGCAAAACAAGTAAGTTTTTGTTTTGTGGAGGATACACAGAGATTAATCTTTAAAAAAGACAAATGACTGTTCTCTTACAAATCTTCTCAATAATTTTTAATTCTTTCAAATTTTTTCACAATTGGAATAATTATCTGTGCATCCTCCACAAAAAAAACTTACTTGTTTTGTATTAAAAAAAAAAAAAAAAATGAAAAAGAAACGGGTGTACTTTGAGCACATCAGCTTCACCACATAGCTGAAAAGTGATAGAAAAAAATAAAAATAAATAAAATAAAAAAATTTTAAAGAATACATAGGATTTGAACACACAACCTGCAGCATGCTAGCACTTATCCATTGTGCCACGAACCAATTTGAAAGTTAATGTTCTAATTTCATTTATTCAACAATAAATAGACAAATCTTTGTCACTCTCATTCCAACTAAACTTCAAACATGACATCATAACATATAAACCTGCTGGAAAAACTACCTTCCACGAGACGCTTGTATTAAAAACAAATTTTTAAAAGATAAGCTTTTATTTTTATTTTTTTGGTTTTTAGGTTCATACGAAATAAACATTATTTCGTTTCGGGATGTTGGGTGCAGTATTTGTATATTTTAAGAATAAAAGCTTATAATTATAAAAAGAGAGAAAGATAAGTTTTTTCAGTTCTCTTTTCTACTTCTTTTTGGTCGGTCCAAGAAATGTTTTATCCGTTTTCTGTTTTAACAGATGGTAAAAATTTGTAACTTTGACCTAAGGAAGCTACATACTTCTTTGATTGCAACAAACCTTCCTTGGAATAACATAATTTTTTCTGAAATTTGTCCAATGATTTGGGAGTGATAATGTTTCCAACAGTTTTTAGCCCATAGTCTATATAATAAAATTCAATTCCAATTTTTGTATATTTATCCGTGATTTTGCAACATTCACATTTTAATTTTGAAAAAAAATCTCACTTCCACTTCTATTAATTGAGCTACAAAGTTGGGGTTTGCACTATTGAAAATAGGAGAAAATTTTCTCAAGTTCTCTAATAAAATTAATTTTTTTATTGCCATTGGTTTTTGATAAATCGTTTATTAAAAAACTGCAAATTAATGAGAAATTTGCCGTTTTTTAATTTATTTATTTCAAAAACTAAGGATGGCAAAAAAAATTTTAAGCAACAACCCCTCTTATTTTTTAATGACAAATTCATTTCCACCATCAGCTTTTATCTAAAACGAATTAATCTCGAGATAACTACTAGAGAAAATACAAGAACAAAACTGGGGACTCTGCCTATTACTATGTATAAGTACTTATATGTATATATATAGTGCTTTCTGCATAATATTTCACCACCTATCAGACATTAAATGTAACCCGCCTATGTATATGTATTTGGTCATCTAAAATTTGTAACTAGAAGAGGTGGAGTGGGGCCACAGCCCCCTCCAAAGATTATCTCTAACTCTAAGCGCTAAAAGTGGAAATAACCCAGACAAATTAGCATTTATAAAAGAATTAATTTCTATAAAAGGTTCAAGAAAAATGGAAAAGACTGACAATATTCGTACATTTTACCCTCTGTGAGGGAAGCAAGGAGATTGGGCTAGGGATTTCTTACGACATACCAAGGGTGAACACCATCAACACATTCCAGCAATAAAACCTTCGATAGAAATTAATTTTTTTTGGACCCAGTTCTTCCGGGATAAAAACTATCATCCAAAAATAGGTATAAGCCTTACTTACAAGTAAAAACTTGATGATCTTCGCACATATTTTGTTAAAAATTCATCAACAAATGTAAATTTTACATCAAATATAGCAAAGAAATAGAAAAAAATATCGTTTTTCTTGGTTTTACGTATCTTACCGTACTCATTTTGTCCAGGTATTCGTTTTTACTCAATTTATAATGAAAATTTTCAAGCATCATATGGCGGTTGTAGAAAGAAAGCTTATTGCAATTTTTTAATTACTGAACATTTTTTAGATGTGTAAACATCTTAGTTCTTGGTCTACGGTACGGGTTAAATGAGAATTACAATTGTCAGATATGTGTAACTCTTATTTGTGTGTGTTACATGACATGTAGGTGTATGGCTGTGTGCGTGTGCAATATGCACACACACACAACCCCAATATTAACTTAGATTTTGCGAGAATACCCCAAAGTCGGAAGTTAATGATTTTGTTTTTTATTTTTGTGACAGGTATGTATAGCATGTAGAACCACGTGCCTACTGTTTAGATATTTTTATATTTACACATCAATCCTTCATGAATATCGCCCCAGTGGAACTCACACCTTTTTTTTCTTTTATTTTTTATCTTTTTTAAGAACATTCGAATTTTCTCTTTGAAAATTTTGAATTTACTTGGAACTGGTAGAGTAATAAAAATATAGAATTTTAAACAGCAGCTATTTACACAGGGAGTTGCCTCACAATACGGAAGACTCAGTACAACAGACAATAAAAATAGTACATCTACACGAAAACATTTTGAAAAGTCACAGATTCACTACTATAATTCCAAATAATCAACTCTTGAGAATAAAGTTGAAATGAAGAGAAAAAAACGTTTAGGTTAAAAACGAATTTTAAAAAGATGTCTTTATTTTATTTTTTGTAGGCTTTAGCTTCATGCAAAGTAAACATTATTTCTTTGCGGAAGGTCGACAGGAGTTTTGGTATATTTTAGAAATCATAGTAGTGAGTAGAATAAAAGCTTATAAAAAATTACAGAAAGGTGGCCTGATTAGTGTTGGGTAGTAAAGAGGAAAACGTCTTTAAAAGGGAAAAAAATTTATTTGTCACAAAAAAAAAGTACAATCACTATTTAAGGTGAAGATAATTTCTCCAGTTTTGCGAAATACAAAGGTCCAAAATTAGCAGTAAGATGAGGTAACACTAAAGTTCCATATTTCATACCAACATTGACTCCCATGTAGAATACAATGTTTGCTGGTCTAAAAGCCTTCGTCATGTCTCTGCAACAAATAACAAAATACCAAATATTGTACCAGTTTTAAAAAGTTCGAACTAACTCAAATCACAATACTAAGAACAAAACAAAAAAGATCTAAACACACATACCGAGAAATTTGGCTCAATTTAAGATATTACTTAAACAAGAACATAGGCCGTTGGAGAACAAAGGTTGATATCAAATAATCAATTCCTATACTACAGAAACGTTATCAAAATTCTACAGTGCCTGATAGAAAAAAACATTCATAAATATGACCCACAAATGGTAAATAAATTAGAAAAAATCAATTTTATTACAAAATTTCTTCTGAATAAAACAACTGTTAACAATCAAATGCTATTGAACTAAGGAAATATTTTTTATGGGTAAAACTGGAGTTAAAATACAAAAAAAATTGGAACTCGTGGAAAACCAATATATGTATTTGTAATTCAACTAAATTTTAAGCAAATGGTTTCTGCATGCGACCACGAAGAAAAATAAACCACTGGTACGTTTCAAACACCGTATTCTACGCGAACACGTGGGTGAAATTTTATCCTCCAGTGGGCCGAAGAGAAAAATTTAAAAGGCAAGGCAGTAAAAAAATAATGTACATTTGCCAGAACCAAAACATTGAAACAGAAAATGTGAACAAATTAAGAACAAGAACAGTTACACTTGCAGAACTGATAAAGCAGGTTATCTCAAGCCTAATATCGGAAAAATTCGAAGTTTTTGAAATTCAATAATAGAAACATGTAAACTGACAGATGAAATTCATATTTAAGTCCCCATCCAAGGGAATGCCAATTCATTAGTTCCATGGATTTTGAATTTATATAAACCTTCATAGATATTTGAGACATTATTTGAGCTTAAATCAATAGGCAGGAGAAAATGCGAATACCGAAAGATTTAATGAAACTCAATAATTACGCAACACAAAAGCTTTCGTTAGTAATTTCAACGTCAACGTGACTCTATACGGATTGGACAAACTCGGTATTGCTATCGAAGAATATATTAGAGACTTTTGAAACAAGGTATGTATAAGCCTACACTACTCACTTTACTACAATTTTGAAATTTTCTTCTAGCCAAACTTTTTTCAGTGCCATTTGAACGACCCCGTCGTTTTGAACAGGAGACAATGAACAAGTACAATAGATAACGGTTCCACCAGGTGCAACCAATTTCAGCGCGTTACTGCAAGGAAAACACACAAAACCCGGGCGTAAAAACGGATGCAAAAGGGGCAGAAGAAGTAAGAACACAACAGTAAAGAAGCAGATACCTTAGAATTTCAGCTTGTAATTCCGGAAGCATTAAACGTTCTTTGGTTCGATTAGGCGCAAAGTAGTTTGTATCGTCGTCGTTCACGGACACTCGATCATTTGTACAAGGAACGTCAACTAGAATCTAAAAATTAATATACACCGCATGCATTATAAATTTCGATTTTCCCCCCTTTTCTTTTTCACTTAAGTCACAGCAGAAAACAACAGCAGCTGGAACCCTTACTTTGTTGTAATAATTCGTTTTATTCATTCGCAAAGCATTCTCTTGAGTAACATAAAACCTCTTTTCCTTAGAAGTGTTGAACAGATATTCTTTTGCAACTTTCTCAATACGTTTTACTCTCGAATCGGACTTATCATTGCACACTACTTCATCTAGAATTAACAACAACAACAAAAAGTGTTTACAGTAAAAATTAATGATTACTGTTGATGGAATTCAAACTGTATCATTAACACTAATTACCAGGAAGCAAAGTCTGAAATGCAGTAATTGCTTTGCCACCGGGAGCACCGCACATGTCCAGAACCCGATCACCTTTTTTCAAACCCAATGCCAATATGGGTAGTACAGAGGCGCCGTCGAGTAAATAGAAGTCTGAAAAGAAAAATCATGCGTAAATTTTATTCAGTAATTAATACGATTTTTCACATTTTAATTTTGAAAAAGACTACTCCCCTCTGACTTTACGATTTCTCAGCTGCTATTTGAGCTACAAAGCTGAAAAGAGATGAAAATTTTCTCAAATTCTCTACCAAAAATTATATTTTCATCGTCATCAGTTTTTCAAAAATAAGCCATAAAAAACTTCAAATTAATGAGAAATTTGCCGGTTTTTTAATCGTTATTTATTTCAAAATCTAATGATCGAAGAAAAAAAATTTCCTGTCGTGACCCTCCTCATTTTTCAACGATAAAGTCACTTCCATCATCAGTTCACACCTAAAATGAAGTAATTGCGAAAGAAAATACAAGAACAAAACACTCCACTTTTTCAATTATTTTACAATTTCTTTATCGTTTATTTTTAAAAAACTAGTGATAAAAAAATTAATTTAGTTTTAGATTTGAAGAAATTTTCTCCTCTTTCCAACAGAATCAATTTCAGTTATATCCAACAACTGCTGACGAATCTTGGAGTGAAAGATGGAAGTTTTTTATTCAAAATTTAAATGTTGAGAATGTTATAAAAATTTCGGATATACCAAAACTGGGACTCCAATGGGTAAGAAACTGTGCTGTATGAAAATCCCATAAGAGCGAGGGTTCAATTCCTTCATAGCTCATTAAATATTTTAGATTTTTTTCTCACTTTTTTTTGCTATTCCATGTAACAAAAAAAAAAAAAGAAATCAATTAAAGAGTATGGAACATTTCATGGTAAGAAGATTACACCATATTGTAATTTTTTACTACTGTGCAGCATCTTGAAAATTTTGACCAACAACTAGGAGGGATCCAAAACTGGTAATTCACCTTATGTCCCTAATAATTCTCACGATCACTAAAATCCTCATTAAAATAGGCAAAGTAGTCGTATGTGTCCACTGATCCTCTAATCACCTCCTCCAATATGTCGTGAATTTGAGCATACACTTCTTGGTTATACAAAAACTTTCGTATCTACATGCAACATAAAAGTACAAGCGAAGCCGAAAATTAAATCTAGTTCTTGATAAAGGGTTACAAAATTTCCTAGATAAAAAATAAAATCAGCCTCAAATAAAAATTCCATCAGGTTTAAAAAAATTCTCATACTTGTACTTTCAAATTACAGCGATAAGAAGAAACATAAAACATCGACCTTAGTTTACGTTGTCTTAATTCCACGTAAATGCATTCAACAAATAAACAATAACACATCTCTCCCGCGCATCAACTGCGGAAGTGTGTCGAATTTTGTAATGGCTATCATTCAAAAACCAGAGGACCCATTTCATCAAATTCAATACCAAACCAGGTCCTAACAGTCTTCAACTGCAATAAAAATTTCAAGTCAAAATCTTACAATTTACGGGAGTTATCGTGATGACAAGATGGTAGTTTTACAAAACTTTGAAAACTCCTCCCTCCGAAACTAGCGGATAAATTTCAAAAATTTCAACACAAATATGTAGCCCAAGAAGGCTTCCAACTTTACGCCAAGTTTCATATCTATAGGTCAAACAACAGAGGCTCCACGAACCCTCAAAAAGTAGAAAAGTGAGCAAAAAGTGGAAATACACAAACACAAACACACGCGCGCCCACACACACACACACATATATATATATATATATATATATCTTATATATAAGAGCCACTTCTATAATGCTAAGTTACAGATATATTTGGCTATGTGTATATTTTAGTTTTAGTCAACTCTAAAAATTTTTTTTCTTAAGTTTGCACTTTGGACACATTTATGGTTTACGTAGGTGATAAGGTCTGTGATTTATTGTTGCATATAGTGACACGATATCGAAAAAAAAGTATCGATACTTTTCTTGCAAGTAATATCAGAACCCAGCATTTATACCATACTCATTACCCATTTGAAACAGGGGTAAAACACTTCAATGGGCAAAAATAACACTAGAATAGTTAAGGAGGCTTGAGCACTTTATTTTAGGAATTTTAAAATATATTTATTATTGGCCATGGATTGATATTTGAAAGAGAATTAGAAATATCGAACATGGGGTGTTCACTCTGCACTTATTTTCATTTTCCGTTTTTAATGTAACCAACTACTCCAACAATAGTGAACGCTGCATGCATATAGATAAATAAATATACTTGGTTGCATATCTTTATAATTATGGGAAATAGATGTAAATAACATATATATCTATGAAAAAAACTCATATACCCGTATTACTTATTTGAACTTCATTAAATTCAGTGGGCCAGCAGTTAAGTAGTGACCGTGTTTGAAGACTATAGGCCGTATATTTGGGAGACCCTTTGAGTATGTATTATTTCATATGGAGAGCTGATTCGTATAAATTTTCTCTTTCAGACATAGATAGCGCTTTCAGGGAATGAAATGACTTCTTTTACACATGAGTATATCTATATATAATTCGTATATATAAATATACTCGCGTATAAAAGAAGTCATTTCATTTCCCGAAAACGCTTACTATTGTTGAAAAACGGAACTTGTTGAATCAGCTCTCCATATGAAATAATATATACTCAAAGGGGAGACCCGTGATCGAATCCCCACAAATACGAAAAAATTTTTAATAATTAAGATGATACCAGCGCTGGAATCCTTCTAATGATGGTTGGTATTCCTATCCAAACCCTATCAGCTGATAAAACAGGTAATGGAAAAAAGTTACAAGTTACCCATCTATATACGAAGTATATTACTTATTTATCTATATCGAACAGAGTAATTCATTTTGAAAAATATTATGTGAAGTACATTTACATCAATGTCATTGAGAAGATCTTTGAGTATATAACTATAAGGGCCAAATGCAAGAACGATGCTTCAGTAATTCTCACATTTTTTCCATTATCAATTATATCTATAAATAAATATATATAAATACAACTTTCTTAAGATAAATAATTTTTAAGTCAATGTTGATTCTTAGGTATCGTTCTTGCATTCGACCTTAAGTGGTGGTTACATACTCGAAGATCGAGATAACAAATTATTTGCAATAAATATTATCATTTATTAATAAATTGAAAATTCGAAATAAATAACGATAATAGTACCGATGCAAGCACTAAATGCTGCAGGGCACACTTCTGGACCAATTATTATTCCTTTATAAATGATAACATTGAGTGGCCCATCCATAGGAAGTATGTCATTACTTATCTATGACTTGAAAGTATCGATACCAACAAGTATCGAAAGGTATCGTTGGACAGCTTTGCTGAGTGGTATTCTTATGAAGTTTTGAGAAAACTCGTCACAATTTACTGCGTGAAGGTGACATCCCTAATATTAATATTAATCATTAAATAATATATGATATGAGAATGGGTAATATCCGATCACAGTTTGTAAAATACAAGAAAAAAAACTGACGATATTTTGATCAATTTGATAAAACTGACGAAACTGGCATTACCATTCTATACCCTTCAATACCATAGCATGAATACTGATATCAGTAAAGTATCGAATGTACAGTATCGAGTACAATTTTTACTTGGTATCAAAAAAAGTATCGATACTGTATTAATATCAATAGTATCTTTCACTAGCTAAATAGCAACATTGGGTACTCGCTAGTATATATATATCATGTACAGAAGAATTTGAGTAACCTATAAATTCGAGATCTATGACTCAGGATCAGCGCTTTTCCACAGGTCTCGCCCCCAGGTCTTGTCATTACACTGAATGCAATAGTTGTATTTTTCAACTAATACGGTAAAAACAAGGAATTAATAGAGCAATAGAACATTCACCGGAGTTAATCTTTTTTTGGCAGCAAATTATGATTAAACCCACATTAATTGTTTTTCAGAATCCCGTTTCAACAACTAATGTAATGAGCCTGAAATAATCAATTTTTAGCGATTGAAAGTATACTACAAATTCATTAACGTCTAGTTGTGCAATTAAGGTATACCAATGTTATTATATGTATCAAACAGTTAGGTACTAAGAAATAAATATCAAACGGTACTGCATTTTCTGTTAGTCAGAATTGAATTTGTATAATTAACGTAAGTATGCAGAGCGATGTTCCTCGCTGCGACACCACTCCTTGTTGATGAAGATTCAATCATCTTAAAAGTAGTACCCCTTTAATAACGATAAAGAATTTACCAAGAACTCCTGAACTTCCAGGCATTGGTCGTGGAAACGACGAAACGTTGCATTTTTCGTAAGTGTAAACCTGAAGATGCTTGGGAAACGATAAGTAATCTTCTTCTTCGATTTTAATAGGAAAATCCATATTCTTTTTATAAAATTCGTAATGTTCCGCCTCCGAAATCCATGTATCGAAGCCTTTAACTTGAGTTGCTGGTACATAATCGTACAAGGTGGCCATCGAAAGGTTGTTCTTTGGATGAATAATACGACGTTCGTCTATGTGAGCGTTCTTCATGCTCTCGGTTAATGAAAGTGACTCGTGCTGCACTTCAACCTTTTCAGGTTTCAATTTCTCAGCTAAAACTCTCGCTTCTTCGCTATAATAACGAATGTCGGGATAAAAAATTATTCACACCGAAACAAAAACAATGAAATTCTTATTTTACGGTACAAATGGATGACTTACTCGGATGGCGCTTTTTCGTATCGACTAAAAGTTCCGGATAATAAATCTATTTCCTGCTTACTGGAAATGACCGTGTCTATGTTTTCTTGCATATTTTTCACATTCTCACTCAACTTTTCAGCATTCAGCTCTTTGTTATTCAACATCTGTTCCTTGAACTGCATTTCGAATAATCTTCTCATATTCAAAGCACCACGGCGCTATTGAACGAAAAAATTTTAAACGATATTATTTGAAAAAGTAGACTGTCTTAGTGCAGAAAATAGTAAATTTTCTCAAGAGTATTAAGTTTGCATGAACTGTAAGCGAATGCTGGAAACTTCACACACCAACGAGAATTTTTGTACGAAACGGATAAGAAACGTGAAATGACTTAAAAAATTAGTAGATGCTTCCCACGCTCCAGCTTTGAATTATACACATTCTCGGCTAGAAGCAATACTTTTGACGAGGAAAAATCATTTTTGAAATCCTTAATTACGTTACATTGCAACACCCGCAACAAAGCCAAAATTTTGACAAGAGAATAATATCGAATATTTCGAAAGAGCAATTAAGAAAAATAAAATCTCAACTTCAAATCAATTGTTTTGAAAAAACAAATAAAAAAAAGAAAAAAACAACAGGGAAGCACCACTGTGAAAGGGACGAATATGTTTAACGAAGCAAGTCAAACAGTATCGAAAAATAAATAACAATAAGAAAATGAAAATAAAGATAATAAATTGCTTTATGTTTTCGTAAGAGAAACCAAGGGGGACTGAAGCATGAAATAAAAATCCAAATTCATTAAACTTTGTAGTAGAATACCAGTACTAACTTCCAGTGATTCCATTACTTCCACTGGGTCCGAGTAGTTGTTGACAACAGCGCAATATTTATTGTTACATAACAGACCAAGTCGCATAGATCTCCATAAACTGACTCCATAAATGGTTTTGTAGAAGTCATCGAAATGTTCCAAAGCCTTGAATCTGGGAAAATTGTTATTCTCGATATTCGTCTGAAAATGAGATCAATATTTACGAACTATAATTTTTAATACCAAGATGTTAGCATATGTACGGATATTTTTAATTTAAATTCAAAATCATATCGCATTACTTTTTTTCAATTATTAGGAAAACTTAATTTAGATGAATAGATAAATAATGATTAACGAGCCAACGAATGAAAAAATAATAATTGTCTTTTTACATGTTACTGCATTCAAGTTAAACCATCTGATGATTTTATGCCAGAAATTTTGATTTCCACCCAATCGAAATACGAATAACCAAAAATATCAGGTTTAAAGACGTTATTTTTTATTATCAATTTCATTTTCATAACGTAAACAACAAATTCACTTTTACGTAACTGAAAATTATCGGAACAAGTTAAAAATAAGTACAAGCGGAGAAGTCAAAAACTACAGCAAATGGTAATAATTAGGGCAAAGATTTTTAGGTAGACATATTTGTTTTGCTAACTCCTAGAGGGTTTTTTATCAAGTCTCCCGATTCCTAAAATGCTATTTTTATATCACCTATCTTTTCATGTTTTGGAATAAATGAATAGATATTTTCACATTTTTCGGAATAAATACCTTTCATTACGATATATTTTAATACATTAAATGCATATTTTTTGATACATTTCGGTAAAATTAACTTTTTTTTGACAAATTTTGTTGAAAATGCACTTTTTTTGACGTACATATTTTGATGAAAATGCGTTTTTCCAATCTACTTTTAAGAATGTAATTTTTTTCCTTATAAAATTTAACAAAAAAAAAAATTTTTTTCTTTGTCAGATTTAAACGTATTAATTTCATTTTTTCCTCAATTATTCCCATAATACAATTAATGTACACCGTGAAGTTTTGAAACAGTCTAATAAGAATTTCCGAATTCTGAGCCTATATTTCGACATATTTTCTCGGTTTTTATCGAATATACGCGCAAAATTATAAATGCATATTGTGGACACTCAAAGAATATTATTGTATTAATTATAAAAACCTAGTCCTTGACCTAGTAATTATCTTGATCCACATAATGGTATCAACAAAGATTAACCATCAATAAAGGAGTTTATCATAAAATAAAATCGCAGAACTTCGGAATCACTCCCAATTTAAGATAAAAAATTCGGGAGTTGTTAAATTCGAAAAATTTGCTGACTGGGTAATTAATTCAATAAATAAAAAAATCGCCACTTTGAGAAGTCAACTTTACGAGGTATAGAACATGTCCCCTAAAAGTACGTAACAGACCCGTAGCGTCAACGTGGGAAATGCGGGCATTGACTACGCTAGCTGATTTGCCCACCCAAGCAAAATTCAAAACTACCCTTTTCCCCAAAATGTTTCACTGGAAGGAAAAAATTGAAAATTTTACCTAAAAAACACGCACAAAAAATTTATTTTTCACATCAATCATGCTCTCCCTGAAATTCGAGCTGTCGGCGATGAAAACGGGGTTGTGCTACAGACCTGGTACGCAACGAGAAATTAATCATTCAAATATTCTATAGCGCCAAATCAGTCATTCAGTAAAATGGAACGTTCCCGCCTACAATTGTCATCTCACTCACAGAAAATATGTTCTGATTTTCGATAATTTAATTACGACAGATCTTTTTCCTAATTTGCCGATCAGACAGAAAGGAACAACAGTAATACTCTTAATTGTTCAAAGAAAAGCTAGAAATTATACCGATAAACGTTCAAATTATATGACGAATAACAAACAATTAGAGCCTTACCCAGTGACTGGCCGGCTTTTTGAACCTTCTAGATTGGAATAGAACTGATGGAATTTTCTTGCCGCAAGAAAAACAAGTTTGTCTTAGCAACATCTGAAATAGAACAATATAAATCAGACCGATTGTGAAAACACGAAATTGTTTGAAAATGGTCGAATATTTAAGGCGCTACTAACGTCCAAATAAATTCATAGGAGGTAGTAGGACGTACTAAGGTTCAATAAATAGTTTTGGACTAACAAGTTAAAAAATAAAAATGATCAATTCTACTGTTTAGTTAACAGTCTTCACCAGAAAAATTAAAATATTAAGTTAGGTAGAACGACAATATATCTTAATACATTATTTTTTATTAAATTATGTTGACAAATAAATATCTAGCTATATTATGGACAAGCTTATCCCGGGTGACGATACAGTGCCTCGTGAGAAAAGTATGGATGAAGGAAACATAATAAGTATAATTGGCAAAAAAAATTCGACAACTTTACCGCTAATTGAATGCTGAAATATTTTCATTTTGTTAAAATTACATTTTTTTCTCACTTGTAGACCTCTAAAGTATGAACGATGTTAAAAATCTTCGATAAAAGCAAAATCCGAACAACCTTAATCTTCCAATAATACTTATTTATAACAGAATACAGATATCTTGCTTTCACATTCTTATCACTACGCTGCCTGTACAAAGCTTTGACTATATAGCTTAATGGACTACTAGAATTGATAAAATCTTGAAGCAAACAATGCAGGCGTTACTTTTCGAAAAAGGTACTTTGAGTGAAAACTGAATTTGTATTAAGTTATATTTGATGTGAGGCGTACAGAACGAGGATCGAAAGAACTTGAGACTTGTGGTAATATTGAGGTTTATTGCACGAATGAAAAATACATTATTAACAGAATGCGAAATGGCGAAGCAACAGCAATGTACGATCGAAAGTAGTAGGGGAAAACACTTAGTGGTGAGAGTGTACGTATGACATATATATATAGTGATCGTGGTGATGATGATGAAGAATGAGTGAAGGTGGGATTT